>JBBPBX010001088.1:4661-18329 GCA_038048925.1 Garcialebias charrua | reverse complement strand
ATCTGCAGATTAGTTTAGCTCCTGGGGTTCGTCAGGGTCTTTGTTGACTTGGCTCACAAGGGAGATGTTTGGGTCACCTGCTAGAAAGAGTGAATTTGAAATGAAAATCACTGAAAGCATCTCTCCTGTGAGCCCGGTAGACAAGGACCCAAATGACCGTCCGGTGGAAGGGGAGCGAGATTCATCTGCATAAGTTTAGCTGCACAAACAGAGCACCTTTTGCTGTGTAGAACGTGGAATGCCACTTTTGAATTGTTAAAGCTCCCCAGTTGGGAAGCAAAGTGCCCAGTCCTGGTCCCCGAAGGCTTCTATCATGCATATTCTAGTTGTTTCCCTGCTCTTCAGCAGGTCTTCAAGTTCTGCAGAACCCAGTTAATTGTTCATTTATTCAAATCAGGCGTGTCAAAGCAGAGAAACATCTAAAACATGCAAGAGAGAGGGGGGTCCTCGAGGACCAGGACTGGGCTTGGAAACTTTTAGAACAAAAGATGGAGAAGAAGACGAGACAGGATGACACCGGAGGACCCGGGGACGGGGAAGGAAGACGTTCTAAAGTTGTAAGAGGAAAAAGGAGTCAGGAAGCAAAAGAGAAAGAAGGGAAGAGAAAAAGTGAAGAGAGTGGAAATGGGGTGGGAGGGACGGCTGTGTTGGGAGGACTGGATAAGGAGGGGAGGAAGAAAACAGGAAGAGAGTTATAATGCTGCTGTCGTCTCTGTTTCCTGTGTCCCTCGAGTGAGGTCTCCTGATTGGTTCGTTGGGGGGAAGTTTGTATCACGGCTCATTCTTCTGGAAAGAGACAGTCGTGTATCGGAGGATCCTGCTCTGATAAGGAGGGAGCAGCGGAGGACAGGAGCAAAGTCTGCAGCAGGAGCAGCATGTTGCTCCTGGAGAGGAGCTGGAACTGTAAAGACAAACCACTTGAGAAAAATGAGACTTTACTACAGTTTTTGTTTCTTCTTAGACATTTATTTCATTTTGCTGCTGATGTACAGGTAGTCCCCGTCTTACAAACGAGTTCCGTTCCTACGCCCGTTCGTAAGTCGAAAATCATCGTAAGTCAGAAAACACAAACACACGAGCCGCCACTTATACACGTACATGTACGGTACTGTACAGTTACCAAGCACTTCGCCTATCCTAACACAGTACCCTACATAATTATCAAAAAACACATACAGTACATTTGGAACAATAATAAAGAGTTAATTTCTTACTTTGAGCTGGTCAAGCCTGTCTCCGTCTGTTAGCATGTTAGCTCGTTGCACGTCCGAGCTCTGCAGCTTCGTGCTGCTTCACGCGGTCCAAACTGTTTACAGGAAGGACTGTTAGCATGTTAGCTCCATACATTTGGAGCCATAATGAAGGGAAAAAGAGTTAATAACTTACTGGGAGCTGGTGAAGCCGTTCCTCCACGTGTTAGCATGTTAGCTCAGTGTCCCAGCAACATCAGAGGCCGAGAGGCCGTTCCTCCGCCTGAGACGTCCACAGAGTTCACAGAGCGTTTCCAGCTCATGTATCCGAGCGAGGCGACCTCTGATCAGACACGGTCCGTCCAAAGACGGCTGTCCAGGCCGAAGCTAACCAAAAACTGGCGGACACTGCCGAAAACTGGCGGACACTGCCGGAAACTTCATAAATCGGCTTCTAAATAATAATAATAATAATACTTTATTTATAAAGCCATTTAAAACAACCACAGCTGCAACAAAGTGCTGTACACATAAAATCAAGAACATTTAAACTCATAAAATAAGAATTTTCAAATATACTGTACATATTTTTTTAATGACATGCATGACGTAACCCCGAAATGTCGTAAGTCGAGGACTACCTGTATTTTATTCTAGCTGACATTTTCATATGAATCAAGCCAACTGTTCAGGAAAATGACCTAATGCACGAGCCCTGTTCCTCAACTGGTGTTTTTTTTTAATCCGCTCACCTCCTTTCTCTCAGTCAGATCTTGTTGCTTGTACTCTACGTGTTTGCGTGCACGTTTGCATGTCTGCTGTTACTTTTGGGCAAAACAATAATCCCCAAATATTTCTGCCACACACTTTGCAACGTTCACACTCCAGCACAGACGCTGCTGCTCAGGTGGCAGAGCAAACAGATCCTGTTGTTTACTAGTCAACAAATTTAGCTGAGGTGCAACAAGATTTACTTTTGAAGCTCTTGTAAAATATTTCAGTTTCTAATGTTTTTATAGGAAGTTATCAATCTGTTGAGTCTCGTACGCGTTTTAGACTAAGATCATGTTGTGTCGAGAAATGACGATGTTAACTGTTTTGATCAAAAACTCATGCACAACCACACGGTGGGTCTCACATTCCCAGCTACCACCACACCAAATCTGAGCTCCATATCTGTTAACTGAACTATCATTGGTTTTTGTGTTTTTTAAGTTCAGTTGGCTTAGGCAGCCATTTTTGAAGTGAATCGGCTCCAAAGGTTAAACTTTCATAGACGTTCATCTATAGATTAATTTCCGAAAGATTCATTAAAATCAGCCCAGTGGTCCATGAGATATTTTGCTAACAGACAAACACAGTTGTCTGCGATAGTTTATGACGATATTTTAAAGGAGGATCTTGTGCGATCTGTTAGTGCTTAGATTTTGTGTTGGACATCAGTCTCAGCTACTACCACACCAGACTTCAGCTTATTATCTGTCAAATTGACTGAGTCGTAGCGATTTTTCTGTTTTAAATTCGATTAGCTGTGGCAGCCATCTTGAACTGGATCAACTGAAAACTTTTTTTTAATTCAACCTGCAGATGTACGTTTAATGATTTTTTTTTTTTTGAGAGCTTCACAAAAATTCTTCTTGTGGTTCATGAGATATTTTGCAAACCGACTACCGGTAATTATTTTATTGTATTTTATATGCCTATGAAATTCCCTTTGTTGGAATTAAAATGCATATATATATTTTTTTGCTGCAGTTTTGAAAGACTCGGCCTGAGTTTGTTTTCTGATTCTCGTTGACCTCGTGTTTTCCCTTCCTGTTTCAGGTCGGCGATAAGGTGATGGCGTTGAGCCGCTTTGGGATGTGGCAGGAGGTGGCCGTGGTCCCAGCCAGCCACACCTTCCTCATCCCAGACGGGATGAGCTTTGAGGAGGCGGCAGCGTTCCCCGTCAACTACATCACCGCCTACATGATGCTGTTTGACTTCGGCAACCTTCGGCCCAGCCAGAGCGTCCTGATCCACGCCGCTGCAGGTACGCCGCACGCACACGCCTCCTGTTTCCTGCCTGTTTCAATGCGCTCCTTGAAGGTTTTTGTGTGATCAATTTTTCTTCCGTAAGTTTTTCAGCATCTTTCTTGTTCCGCAATTTTTGTGCTATTTCAACAAATCATAAATCAAAACATTCGGCTCTTTCAGGACAATCCTGCTGTGATGTTTGGTATTGGTGCAGCTTTAGCTTTTTGAAATATTTAGCCTTTTCTGCCACTTTTTTCCTTGTAGAAAAAGAATTGAGCTCATTTTACATCCTTCAAATCTTTAGATCTATTCACAACCTTTTACTGCTCCTTTCACTTTTTTTTTCTCCAGTTCAGCTTCTTTGTGCAAATCTTAACATTTTTCAGCTACTTTCAGCTGTTTTGTGCTCCTTTCAGATTCTTTCTGCTAATTACATTTTTGTGTTTCTTCTTACTTCTTTCTGTTAATTTCATCTTGTTATGCTCCTTTCAGCTGATTTCTGCCAGTTTCAGCTCTATCTGCTATTTCAGCTACTATTTAGCTGTTTATGCTAATTTTAGCTGCTTTCAGTCAATTCCACATTTTTTTTCTCTCATTTCAACTTTTTTTCAGCCTAGTTCAGTAAAAATATGCTCTCTCCACCTCCCTCTTGTAATGTCAGCTTTCTCTGAATTTTTAGCTACTTTTCAGATTTTTTGTTGTTGTTGCTAATTTCAGCTTTTTTCCCACTGTTTTGTTCTCATTTCTGCTTATTTCAGCCTAATTGGGCAAAAATGTGTTATTTCTGCCTTTTTCTGCTAATTTAAGCTTGTTCTGCCTTTTCAGCCACCTTTTAGCATTTTTTTTAGCTATAATTTCAAATAAATTCAAGTTTTCCTTGGTAATTCCTGCTACTTTCAGCCTAGCTAACTTCTTTATGCTCACTTCAGATTTTTTCTGCTAGTATCAGCTTTTTCTGCTACATAGTATTTCAGGTACTATTTGGGGTACACCCTGGACGGGTCGCAAGTCCATCACCGGGACAATTTGTGGTCATTTCTGCTTATTTAACCTAATTCAGAAAATATAGGTTCTTTCTGCTTTCTTCTTCTAAAATAGTCTTAGTCTTCTATTTCAGCTACATTTCAGCTTTTTTTAAGCTAATTTCAGCTGTTTTTCAGCAAGTTTTTCTGCAATAAGCATTCAGACGGAAATGCAATTTCTCTAGGTAATAATTCATTTTCTGCAGCTTCCGTGTCCCACAGTTGTTAAAAAACACAACAATGGCTACAACTCAGTCCGTTTCAAAGATATTGAACTACAACTTTTTAACATACTCTGTCATTTACCAACATTTCTTGATCTTAGTCCAAAACTCTAACATGAAAGGTGGCGGGCGATATGCAATGTTGGGACTTTTTTTGCGTTACATAAACAACCTTAAACAGTTTTAACAGAAGTCTCCTTATGGAAAAAGTGCCTGTGTTTTGCTCTGTGCTAATGCTGGTCCACCTGCCAGCTGGGCGGCGAGGTCAAAGGTCAGCGTGAGCTGATGGAAGAAAGATGTGGCTGAATGGAGGAGAGGCACCTGTTTTGGGGTGTGAGAGCTGCAGATGATCTGTGTTTGCACCGTCAGGCCAGCTGGAGGGAACAGCCGAGCTTCAGCCAAAGATCATCAGTCCCTGAACGCCTCTCAGGCACACGTCTCCTGCGCAGGAGGATTTAGAGAAATGTTCTCTACATTTGGGACGGTCCGTGGGTGGAAACGGCTCAGAAACGAATGAAATCTGGACTTTTTCCACAAAAATGAGAGCGCTTTGGGAGCATGCGGTTCCAGGTGCACGTTTTAATTCACATTTATGGAATAAATGTTTTTGTAACAAACTTTAGTTCCCATACAGCAAAGCAACAACTAACAGGTCCATCCTGTTGATGTCACACGAAGGTTTTGGTAAATTAAGACACGTTCCCTGCTGGTTCAGACCAGTAAAGCGTTTGCACACGTCTCTTGTTTGAACCGTAGGAACAGATAAAATCAAAAACTTCCAGAAACGAATCAATGGGTTGACATCTACAACTATTTCACTTTTGGAGTCAATCTGATTCAAGATGGCCGCCACATAAAAGAGCCAAGCATGGCGCTTTACATACTCGGATGTTTGTAGGGCAGTAAGTGATACGTTTTCAAAAAGAAATTATTGGCTGTCCTTCTATTTAATCCAATTCAAAATGGCTGACACAAATCATAAATGGGTTTAACTCAGTGGATCTTGTGTCAAGAATTTTTCCTTCACAACACAATCCATGTATGGGGTGCCGTTTGTAAAGTTACACATGTCAAAAAATAACAGAAATATTTTGGTTTAGCCTTTCATAGTATAAAAAAAAAGTTTTTTTTAAGTCATATGTTTACCATGTTATTCATACATTTATAAATGTTATAGTTCCAAACTAAATATTTAATTTACAAGCTAAATATTTAGTTTACAAACTAAACATTTAGGTATCAATTAAATATTTATTTTCAAAACTAAGTATTTAATGTCCTAACTAAATATTTATTGCCCAAGCTACATATTTAATTTACAAGCTAAATATTTAGTTTACAAACTAAACATCTAATTTCCAAGCTAAAAAATGTTATTCCTAAACTAAATATTTAATTTGCTAACTAAATATTTAGCTCTGACCAACATATTTACTTTCCAAGCTAAACAATTAATTTCCAAATTAAACATTTAATTTACACCTAAATATTTAGTTTACTAACTAATAAATAAGTTAAGTATTTAGTTTGTAAACTAAATATTTAGCTTGTAAATTAAATATTTAGCTTGGAATATGACATTTATAAATGTATGAACAACATGGTGAAAATGTGACTTTACAATTTTATTTATTAATTAAAGGTTAAATAAACCAAAATATTGATGTTAATTTTTGACTGTGTAACTTTACAAACGGCACCCCATATAAATTAAATGCATTAGCAGATACTGTAATGACTTTAATGCTGTTTTCCAGCTTTGACCAAAATGGCCGTCGTTTGTCAACAGGTGGAGGTTGGTGGAGGTTTCTGTAGTTTCTAAGCTGACAGTCTTTGCTCCAGCGGTCCGGACGACGTCGCTGTATGGATTGTTTGCATGTGGAGATCCGTAGCGCACGGTTTTCTCTGCAACACGTCTGACATCCGGAGGGTTGTTGTTTGTAGCAGCGGCGGCGCTCCTCACATCCTCCTCCCTCGCCAGCATCACGGGGCGGCTGGATGCTGAGCGTCTCTGCGTGCGGGGAGGATGTTCCACCCAGGAGTCTGTCGAATCAGTTCCTGATGTTCCCTGATTAGACAGATCAAAGGTATCAGCTGTGACAGGGTCAGAGAGGGAAGAGGGGGCCGGGGGGGGGACATCTGTCACTCACTGCTTTGAAATTGAAATGATGAAAAGGAAATCGCAGACAGGCTAAAGTTCTTTCTCTTATTTAATGTGGTCCACTATAGGAACTACTCAGTTTAACTGTATTTTATAAATAAATAAATAAACATAAAAAATCTAATTAAAGGCCTTGAAAAATACGTTGATTTTAAAACTAAGATCATCTCATGTTGAGGAGTGACGGCCATTTGCCTCCATCCTTTTATGATGTTGTGATATCTTGTTGTGTTGGGTACTCAGCCACAAACACACCAGTTCAATACCAGTAACATTCACTGAGTTCTGTCTATTCTGTGTAGGCAAGGGTTAGTGGGCTGTGGTGGCCATTTTGAACTGGAGTGGCTCCAAAACTAATCAGTTGCAGAACTACATCCAGTCATTCTTCTTCTTCTTCTTCTTTTGGCTTTTCCCTCTTCAGGGTCCAGCGAGTCCTCCTCCTCCATCTCACTCTGTCAGTCTGTCCTCACTCCAACTACCTCCATGTTCTCTCTAACTCCATCCATATACAGTATCTCCTCTTTGTTTACTGTCATCTGCATTTCTAACATCCTTCTACCAGTATGGACATGTCCAAACCACTGTCCCTCCTCTGGACATGTCCAAACCATCTCAGTCTGGTCTCTCTAACTTTATCTCCCAGTTGTTCAACATGTGCTGTACCTCTGATGATCTCATTCCTGATCTTATCCATCCTTGTCACTCCTAAGGAGAACCTCAGCATCTTCATTTCTGCTACTTCCAGTTCTTTCTCCTGTCTTTTTGTCCATGTCTCTGTCTCCAGACCATACAACATAGCTGGTCTCACCACTGTCTTGTAAACTTTTCCTTTGACCTTTGCTGACACCTTTTTGTCACAAATCACTCCTGAAACTTTTCTCCATCCACTCCATCCTGCCTGGACTCTCTTCTTCACCTCTTTACCACATTCCCCATTTTCCTGGACAGTGGACCCCAAGTACTTGAAGTCCTGCACCTTTGTGACCTCTGCTCCTTGTAGCCTCACTGTTCCACCTCCTCCCTCTCATTCACACACATGTACTCTGTCTTACTACGGCTGACTTTCATTCCTCTTCTTTCAAGTGCATACCTCCACCTCTCCAAGTTCTCTTCCACCTGTTCCCTGTTCTCACCACAGATCACAATGTCATCTGCAAACATCATAGTCCATGGGGATTCCTGCCTGACCTCATCTGTTAGTCGGTCCATCACCAGAGCAAACAAGAAGGGGCTCAGAGCGGATCCTTGATGCACTCCCACCTCCACCGTGAAGCTATCTGTCACTCCTACAGCACACATCATTACTTTTCATTAAAATCAATTTACTGGTTTGAGATATTTTGCTAACAGAAGAGACACATGCCCACACACATTACCATGACGGACAATGTAGTATCGCAATGACAACGCTCCTGTATATATTAATATATTGCCTTAAGCTGGAGGTGAGAGTGGGCGGGGCCAGAGCCGGGGAACCCAGAGGAACCGATAACATGAAAACACACAGAACTAAACAAAACACAAGAACCACAAAGCAAAAACGAACCTAATCATAAAACACAAAGTTCTCAACAGGAAGAGGATTCTTCATTAGATCAACATGTTTTCTTCTAACTTACAAATAACTTTATTAAACTAAAAGCGCTGCTGGGCGGTTGCACAGAAACCTTAAAGTAATTGAAAAGGGCCTAGTTGTTTTTCAAAAGCGATCAAACCAGTGTAATAAAGTTCAGCCGGAACGAACGGGTCGGCCGTCAGATGGAGACGGCGTGAGCCCCTGGAGCGTTCATGAAAAGGAGGGAGTCCGAGCGAAACGGCTGCTGCGAGAAGAAAGCTGTTGATCGAGGCCTTCGATGAAAATCACACCGCGTTTAATCCTCATTACTGCTGCACCAAGTGCCGAACAAGATCCACTTCCTGTTTCCTTTTACCTCTCAGTCAGCAAATCAGTTAAATGTGATCCCTTCGTTTTAGTTTACCTTACAGCAGGACGGCGTTCAGCTGGATATTTAACCGCACTGTTATTTGGGTTCTGAGCTCGTGTTTTGACAGGAGGGTTGAGCTTTTTCAACATTTGCTTCATTAAATTGGAAAACATAAATGTGAGATGAATGGAGCTGATGTCTTCTTAAAAGGCTTCTGTTTGAAGCAGGAATGTGTGGATTTGTGAAATTAGCAGTGGTGCTCCACGTCATCATCATGTGATGCTTAAGTCAGATAAATGTCAAATCAGTCGTCTTATACAGTATACTGTAACTTTAAAATAAGGGATAAAAAGTATCATTATAGTGAAAACGTCATACATCAGATGCTTCAAACCCACGGGACAAATTACATCCTGAGGAAAATAATATAACAAATAACAAATGTTGATTTTTTTTAAAGACTAAACGCAACAATTAGTTAAAAACAGTAATCTGATCACAATTTATTCACTTTTTAGTCAATATGGTGTAAAAATTGTTAGAAAACAAAAGAAAAAAGAAACAAAAATCACCAGTTTGGATGTTTTTTTCTGACAGGAATTCAATATATTTTCAAGCTTTAACCAGAACGGCTTAACTCTGTCAAAATAAGATGATCTTAGGCGGGTGATATGCATTCCTTCACAGAATGCCAAGCCTTTATTTTATGGTGAATCCACACCCAGCAGCTAATACCTTATTTTTTTGGACTATAAGGCACACTTCTCATATTTGCACTAATGTTTGTATTACATTACTGCCTATAGTCATACTACTGTTTACATTCACTGTTTACATTTATTAATACTGTTTACATTTATTACTACTGTTTACATTTATTACTACTGTTTACATTTACACTACTTTTATATCTACACTACTGCTGATACATATACAGTATTCTCTGACCAGCCTTATTTAAGGATGCCCAATGTGCCTTACTGCATATGCCACTTTGCCTCTATACCAACATCAACTACCTCATACATATACTGTGTACATTAACTCATATGCTGCTTTGCCACTCTTTGCAAATGTCAATGCTAGAACCTTCAGTTTATTTTATAGATATACTTTTTATACTTTTTATACTACTATGCAAAAACTCAGGACAGTATTACACTTTTATTATTTCATTTTATGCTTATGTTCATTAAATGTTTAGTGTTTTAGTGTTGGTGTAAATTTTCATACTTTTATACTACTATGCAAAAACTCAGGACAGTGTTACACTTTTACTATTTTATGCTTATGTTTATTAAATGTTTCAGTGTTTTAGTGTTTAAATGGTTACTGTTGCACCGAGGGACTGAGAGAAACACAATTTCAATCCTGTGTATGTCCTGTACATATTGCAGTTCTGACAATAAAGTTGACTTTGACTTTGATTAAGTGAAACAAGTTCATTTTGACAGATTTTTGAGTCGTGTACCACATAAAATCAGTTCAAGGTCAATAAGCACAACCAGAATTAACGCATAAGGCGCACCTGATTATAAGGCTTCACTGTCGATTGAGAAAATTAAAGATTTTTTAATTACCGGTAACCTTATAATCCGAAATATACGGTAAACATAGTTTAATATTCAGTGAATGAGCCCCACCAGGAAATAGTCTGATCCACATTAAAAGGGAAGCCATTTTGGGGATTTTCTTTGAATTTTTTGTGTATTTTTGACACTTTTGAATAAAACTGATTGATTTTTTGTTCAGCTGCAGGTTTTAGAGCCATGTTCAACTTTACAGACGTGTGAGTAGTGTCATCTTAAATGTACAAATCTTGTTAAAACGTCACGTAAAGCTGACGGAGTGAGATAATTACTGCAGTTCGGTGCAGGAGGACTGCGCTGCACGTTTCCTGTTGAACTCGTGGTGGAGACCCTTTCAGACGGATGACGGGTCGCCGTTTGCCTCTCCATTGTTCTGTGTTTGCAGGTAATGTCACATCAACATAAAGCATGTTCTTTCCTCAAAAGTACGATGACCTTTCACCCCGGCGGGATCAGGTGACCGGTTGTGACCGTCTGACCGCTGCGACGCGTGTGAGCGCTCAGAAATCCTCAGCTGCTTCTCTCGTGTCTCTTCTCTCCAAACAATGGCTTCTTGTGTTTCCTCCCATCGTCCTCTCCTGTCCAACGCGCCGCACATCTGCATCCTCCGCCGTCCACCTCCCCCTCCGGCCCTCCGTAACCTCCTCTCCCCGCGCGTGACCTCGCCGTATCCGTGCCGCGGCCCTCGTCATCAGGGACCTTGCACACATTTCCCATTTTGCTTTCCCCCAAGGGCTCTGGGTGGAGGGGGGAGGAAGCTGAGCGACATTTTGGATGCACCTCGAGGGTCTTCTACTGTACTCGGCCAACTGCTTTTCCTCTAACCTCTCCCTGAACCGGTGTTTATGAACTCGGAGCAGCCAGCCGCCACACCCACACCACGCATTCCTGCATACATCCAGAGACCCTCGACGTGCAGCGATGACGACCACTTCTGCTTTATTTATGAGCTCTGGAGTCAATGCAGCCCAGCGTGAAGCAGATGTGGGATGCATAATTCTGTCAGATCATGCTCACGCTCAGGTCAACGTTTTTTTTGTGGCAGCATCACCGCTAATATTGAAACCCTCGTGTTGTTGAGCTACGCCCAAAGCGCGTTTGCTGAATAAACCGCGTTTATAGTTGGAGCGCAAGATTTGTTTTCTTCCTAGTAGCCGAAGATGGAGACTTCTGTTCTTGTGAAGCATCTTCTTGCAGAAGTGTTTGGGTTTGGGATAAAGTCATCAGGTTTCACCGAGGATTAGCTTGAGCTGAGAGGCTTTCAGCTGCTGCTTGTGGTCACAGTGCAACACTCAAAGCTACTCACGGCAAAGTCAAGAAGAGCGGTCTAATAAATTCATAAAGTAAGACGAAAATATCCAAACAATATGTTTCTCATATCATTGGTTAATGTATCCTTAAAGTCCAACACCCACCATTATTGTCCCAAGTTCTCTTATGGGGTAATCACTGTCGTAGAAAATGATGGTTATATGTTTTTTCGCATTCAGGCAACGTAAGTGTTAAAAAAAAAAACATTAAACACACAAACCAATCATGCCAACACACGGCCGATGATTACTGAAGTCTGATGACGTCACGCCGGGGACTGGATACAGGCAGGCGTGTTCACTCAAGATGGAGGCGTATGCTAGCAAGGACTGTCAGTGGAGAACGTTCAACTGATTTAGAAGATTTTTTCATTCAACCTTTATTTATACAGGCTAGCCTCGTTGAGCCACGGGGACTCATTTACAAGAGGGACCTGTCTCACTCACACCCAGGGTCAATTTAGAGTCACCAATCAGCCTAATATGCATGTTTTTGGACTGTGGGAGGAAACCGGAGCACCCGGAGAAAATCCACGCATGCACGGAGAGAACATGCAAACTCCACCCAGAAAGGCCCCCGGACCGGGATTTGAACCTTGGACCTTCTCGCTGAGAGGCAGCAGCTCTACCAGTTGCGCCACCGTGCTGCCAGAAGATATCCACGATGACTTAACTGCAAACGATGAAGAAAAATGTAGAACTGTTCATCGTGAACTTGTTGCTCAACAGGAGGGTGAGGTTCTGCCTCAAGTGGAGGAGTTCAAGTATCTCTGGTTTTTGTTCACGAGTGAGGGAAGAATGGAGCGGGAGACTGACAGATGGATTGGTGCAGCGTCTGCAGTAGTGCGGACTCTGTGCCGGTCCGTTGTGGACACCCTCACCAGTGATAGGTGAAAAACCACAGAGTAAAAATGCTACATTTGTTTTAGTACAGTAGTCCCTCGCTACTTTGCGGTTCGTTTATTGCGGACTCGCTCTGTCCCGGTTTTTTCAAAATAAGACTGGACATGACAAACAATTGGCTGATTGATGAATGAGCCACACGATCGGCATGAAAGTTTTCTTTATAATAAATTATTTTAAATTATTTAGCACCTGCTGCACTTTTGTGCAGCCCACACTGCAGGGTAAACTTCCTGCTGCAGCTGATCAGCTGTTCTTCATTCAGAGAGGAGAAGTGAGCGTGGCCAAGAACGTTTGCAGGGAGCTGAGATCATGACATTCTGTGCTTTGTTAGAGCAGTCAGAGTTCAGAAACATAGTTTAGAATATTAGAAGAGTGTGGGAAAGGTTTAAAACGCTTTTATATATACAATTTGTTTAAATATATACTATATATATATATATATACAGGTGGTCCCCGACTTACGAGCGAGTTCCGTTCCTGCAAGGTGCTTGTAAGACGAAAACTTGTATGCCGGGGATCACCTGTATATACCGCACGAGCCGCTACTGATACACGTACATGTACGGTAATGAACAGTTACCAAGTTACCAAGCACTTCGCCTATCCTAACACAGCTACATACTGTAATTATTAAAAAAACACATACATAAAAAATAAAAATTCTTACTTTGAGCTGCAGCTCGTCTCCGTCTGTTTGCATGTTAGCTCTTGCACGTCCGAGCTCCGCAGCTTCATGCAGCTCCACGCGGTCCAAACTGTTTACAGGAAGGACTGTTAGCTTGTTAACGCCATACATTTGGAGCCAGAAAAAGATTTAATAACTTACTGAAAGCCGTTTCTCCGCGGCATCCATCCAAAACAATAGGCCCCGCCGTTGGCAACATCCGTTAGCATGTTAGCCCATCCAAGGCTGCCGCACCCGGACCAGCACGCTGTCTGCTGCTTCACAGCATCGTTTTCCTTCGTCCATCCGTCACTCCACAAAACCGCCGTTCAGCTCCTGCTCATGTATCCGAGCGCAGGAATCTCTAAACGGACACTGTCCGTCCGAACCCGGCTCTTGAGGCCGGAGCTAACTGGCTAAACAGCCGAACACCGCCGAACACTGACGAACACTACCGGAAACTACGTAATCGGCTTCAAAATAATAATAATATGTAATAATAATAATAATAATACTTTATTTATAAAGCCATTTAAAACAACCACAGCTGCAACAAAGTGCTGTACACATGAAATCAAAAACATTTAAACACAAAAAAAAAAGTTTTTTTTCTTCATATTTTTATTCATTATGATAATCTTGTAAAGTCGGAACCTCGTAA
>JBBPBX010001087.1:92392-109935 GCA_038048925.1 Garcialebias charrua | reverse complement strand
CAGTTCTGACAATAAAGTTGACTTTGACTTTTACTGCAGTTAAAATGACACATTGGTTTTATTTTGTGTTAAATAAAAACTTTCAAAGGTATAATCATTCCTCTTTCTTATTTTGCTTAATGGTATTTAACTCATCACTGAAATTCTGACACACAGAATCAAAAGTCCAAGTGTGAACTGTGTCACAGAGTAAACACAATAAAAACATGCATTATCTGCAGCATTGTTCATTAAAATGGCTCAACACTATTAATGTATTACAGAAAATATGCATACAGTACGCACACTTAATGGTATTGTAGACCATTGCATTAGTTAATACATTCAGCAAGTACTTTTACTTTAATACTTTAAGTATTTTTAAAAGCAAGTACTTATTTACTTTTACTTAAGTAAAAATATTAATATGGTACTTCTACTTTTACTAGAGTACATTTTTGTCTGTTTATTTGTACTTTTACTTAAGTACAGTGTTTGAGTACTTTCTCCACCACTGGTATTATTACAGTATTTGGGTACCGTATTATGTGGGTTGTGCGGTGGCGACTCCACTTCTCAGAAACATCCAGGCTGGACCAGAGGATCCCCTCATCATCACCTCCTGCCATGTCCTCCTGTACAGTGGAAGAAAAATGTTTAAGGGCTGCTACAAACAGGTTCATAAAACCATCTTTGTTGGTAAATGCAAATGCTTATTGTCAATTACCATGTGACGTGTGCTGCTGACCACTTGACCAGGTCACCCTTGTAAAAGAGATCTCCATCTCAACTGACTCTAACTGGAAAAATAAAGGTGATTGATTGATATAGCAGACATCTGGTGAATATAAAAGTTTATATTGTCTGATAATTAACAGGTTTGACTTCAGCTCAACTTTTGTACACAAGCTTGAGTTAAAAACATGAACATCTGATAATCATAACATTAACACATGAACATCTGATATTCATAATATTAACACAACACATGAACATCTGATAATCATAACATTAACACACAACTGACAATCATTATATTAACACACGAACATCTGATAATCAAAATATTAATACATAAACACCTGATAGTCATAATATTAAACACATAACGTTTAGAAAACACTAAAAAAGCTAAGTCTGGTCCTCTGGACATTCATGTCCAGAGGACCAGACTTAGCTTTTTTAGATTTTTCTACCTGGATTATTGAGCATGCATCAGGGTGTTTAGAAAACACTTTTGTAACATCTAGTTGAGAGCCATATCAGTCAGGAATAGTAATAAGCATTAGATAAAGAAACACCACAACATTCACAGCTAGTAGCTAGCTGTGTGAATGATAGCAACACACGACACCACGTCAGCACACAGATGAGAACAGCTCAAACTTTGCTCATGTGCGCTTAGTAGAGATTTATAACTCACAATTATTACTTGCTTACCTGTGTAGAAAGGCACCATTAATAATTACTGCTGTTTCAACGTCGCTAGTTGGCCGTGTGATCAGCTCTGACGGTGTAAACAGAGAGAGTCCCCCGCTCCACCTCCCTCCTGGCTCGAACCGGAAGCGCTGGCGATCCGTGGCGATAAGAGACGAGTCCAGGCTCGAGGGCGACGGAAAATGCGACCTGTACAGTCCAATAGTTTTGGACAGATGGGACATAAACTACGGCCGCTAGCGGCCGCTAGTTATAATTAGATTCAATGGAAAAGCCGCAGGCGGCGTCCAGCGGGGAAACCGGAAGTACGTCACAATCAAAAAACGTTTTTTGAAACAATCATTACTCATAAAATATTTATCCTACACAACTAAAAACATATATGCATGCATTTCGAAATATTTTTATTTTATTATTTCACTTTTATAAAAAAAAAAAAATTAAATCTTCAAATGGTGAAGAAGAAGAGCTGCAGTTCCAAGGAGGGGCGGCGCCCCTAGCGCCCTCTAGTGGCGGCCGCCAATGACTTTTACTAGAGTAAATTTTTGTCTGTTTATTTATACTTTTACTTAAGTACAGTGTTTGAGTACTTTCTCTACCACTGGTATTATTACAGTATTTGGGTACCGTGCAATGGCGACTCCACTTCTCAGAAACATCCAGGCTAGACCAGAGGATCCACTCATCATCACCTCCTGCCATGTCCTCCTGTACAGTGGAAGAAAAATGTTTAAGGGCTGCTACAAACAGGTTCATAAAACCATCTTTTTTGGTAAATGCAAATGCTTATTGTCAATTACCATGTGACGTGTGCTGCTGACCACTTGACCAGGTCACCCTTGTAAAAGAGATCTCCATCTCAACGGACTCTACCTGGAAAAATAAAGGTGATTGATTGATATAGCAGACATCTGGTGAATATAAAAGTTTATATTGTCTGATATTTAACAGGTTTGACTTCAGCTCAACTTTTGTACACAAGCTTGAGTTAAAAACATGAACATCTGATAATCATAACATTAACACATGAACATCTGATATTCATAATATTAACACAACACATGAACATCTGATAATCATAACATTAACACACAACTGACAATCATTATATTAACACACGAACATCTGATAATCAAAATATTAATACATAAACACCTGATAGTCATAATATTAAACACATAACGTTTAGAAAACACTAAAAAAGCTAAGTCTGGTCCTCTGGACATTCAAATTTTGAATGTCCAGAGGACCAGACTTAGCTTTTTTAGATTTTTCTACCTGGATTATTGAGCATGCATCAGGGTGTTTAGAAAACACTTTTGTAACATCTAGTTGAGAGCCATATCAGTCAGGAATAGTAATAAGCATTAGATAAAGAAACACCACAACATTCACAGCTAGTAGCTAGCTGTGTGAATGATAGCAACACACGACACCACGTCAGCACACAGATGAGAACAGCTCAAACTTTGCTCATGTGCGCTTAGTAGAGATTTATAACTCACAATTATTACTTGCTTACCTGTGTAGAAAGGCACCATTAATAATTACTGCTGTTTCAACGTCGCTAGTTGGCCGTGTGATCAGCTCTGACGGTGTAAACAGAGAGAGTCCCCCGCTCCCCCTCCCTCCTGGCTCGAACCGGAAGCGCTGGCGATCCGTGGCGATAAGAGACGAGTCCAGGCTCGAGGGCGACGGAAAATGCGACCTGTACAGTCCAATAGTTTTGGACAGATGGGACATAAACTACGGCCGCTAGCGGCCGCTAGTTATAATTAGATTCAATGGAAAAGCCGCAGGCGGCGTCCAACGGGGAAACCGGAAGTACGTCACAATCAAAAAACGTTTTTTGAAACAATCATTACTCATAAAATATTTATCCTACACAACTAAAAACATATATGCATGCATTTCGAAATATTTTTATTTTATTATTTCACTTTTATTAAAAAAAAATTTAAATCTTCAAATGGTGAAGAAGAAGAGCTGCAGTTCCAAGGAGGGGCGGCGCCCCTAGCGCCATCTAGTGGCGGCCGCCTCTGGTCTGATCTAGGCACATTGTTAGTTTTTGTTTAATGTGCTCTTCTTTGGCCTTCAAAGCCTCAATAGTAAAATTGGTCTGTCTCACCCGTTCATTCAGCAGCTGCGTCTGTGCCTTCTGAAGGATCTTGCTTGCCCGGTGCCCGTTGACCGACAATTTCAGTTCCAGGCTCTTGGGAATGATGCCACTTTGTCTGCATCTAAGGTTGAATCGCAAGTGGTTCCTGTAGTGTGCCCTCTTCCTAGCTGTTTTCTCAAACTCTCTAACAAGTTTGAGGCAATCCTGGCCAAAGGGATGCCTTCTTCAGGTCTGGTGACTCATAGGAACTGGGGAGGGCAAGGAAATAGCTGGCTGCTGGTATTAAGAGGGCCAAAGCCACATACGCATGGAAGATCCAGAGACATTTCTCCTCACAAGACCAAAGGAGCATGTGGAAGGGCATTAAGTTCATCACAGAGTATAAAAGCAGAGGTGCACAATCGGACGCATCACTGCTTGATGCTCTTAACAGGTTATATGCCTGCTTTGAATGAATACCCAAATAGACAAACCACCACCAGACTCACCTCACAATCTGTGGAAGTTCACCAGCGTTACCTCAGCAGAAGTAAAGAGGACCTTCAGGAGGATTAATCCTCACAAAGCCACTGGCCCAGACAATATCCCAGAAAGAGAGAAGGGTGTATAGAGATTGTGCCAATCAGCTCTGCAAGGTGCTGGTCGATATCTATCTATCTATCTATCTATCTATCTATCTATCTATCTATCTATCTATCTATCTATCTATCTATCTATCTATCTATCTATCTATCTATCTATCTATCTATCTATCTATCTATCTATCTATCTATCTATCTATCTATCTATCTATCTATCTATCTATCTATCTATCTATCTATCTATCTATCTATCTATCTATCTATCTATCTATCTATCTATCTATCTATCTATCTATCTATCTATCTATCTATCTATCTATCTATCTATCTATCTATCTATCTATCTATCTATCTATCTATCTATCTATCTATCTATCTATCTATCTCTGTCTGTCTGTCTGTCTGTCTGTCTGTCTGTCTGTCTGTCTGTCTGTCTGTCTGTCTGTCTGTCTGTCTGTCTGTCTGTCTGTCTGTCTGTCTGTCTATCTATCTATCAGAGGCGGCCGCCACTAGAGGGCGCTAGGGGCGCCACCCACCTGGAACCTCTACAGCTCTTCACCATTTGAAGATTTTTTATTTTTTTATAAAAATGAAATAATAAAATAAAATATTTCGAAATGTATGCATATATGTTTTTAGTTGTGTAGGATAAATATTTTATGAGTAACGATGAGTTATTGTTTGTTTCAAAAAACGTTTTCTGATTCGTGACGTACTTCCTGTTTTGGGGCGCTCTTCTCTGATCCATTGACTCTAATTATAGTTGGCGCATGCGTACTGATGCCGCCACCTTACAAAACAATGGGATAACGTTGGGCGCAGATTTCACCGCCCTTAGGACGTCTAACGTGAGTTCTGCCTACCGATCGCGTGTTTCCGGTGTTTATTTATTTATTTATTTATTTTTTTTTTTTTGTCTGGAAAATTTGCCGTGTGTCAGTGACTCAAGCAGGCTTGCTCAGGTAAGTTTTGAAGCCCTTTATAATGTCTATTTGCATTTCTGGCTGATATGCCTCTCAATTTATGGCTGTTTGTGAAAAAAAAGCCTCCAGCTGACTGTTAATCTAAACGTGGCAACTGGTTAGTTTGTTAGCTAACATGCTAATGCTAGCCTAATGCTGATATTATATAATAATAATAATAATAATTAATTCAATTTATAACGCACTTTTCATTACTGAAAATCTCAAAGTGCTACACATATATTGAATGCTACACACATTCATAAACCGGTGGCGGCAGACTACCATGCAAGGTGCTTTCCAGTCCTACCGGGAGCAACTCAGGGTTAAGTGTCTTGCCCAAGGACACAACGACACATGGAGCGGGTCCCGGGAGTCGAACCGCCAACTTTCCGATCGGGAGACAACTGCCATTACCACTACACCACAGCCTGACTGATATCCTTTCCACTTTTTGGTGGCTCTGAGTCTGTTTGTGATAAAAGCCTTCAGCTCAACTGACTGTTTCTAAAAGTGGCAACTGGTGGGTGAGTTTGTTTTGTTCTTTGTTTGTTTGTGGAGTTAGGTTGCCAGTGCAGGTTATTATTGTAGGCAACAGTGTGGACTCTGATGGGATGGCTACATGGCTACATTTATTTTAATTTCCTTATAAAAATTATCAAATATTAATAATGTTATATACTAAATAAATGTCACTGGTGGTGTTATACTCTTAAGTGTGTATTGATCTGGAGAATGAAAACAAAGGTTTTAGATGTTGTGGACCAGCTGGTTTTAGATGTTGTGGACCAGCTGGTTCTGGAAGTTGTGGACCAGCTGGTTTTAGATGTTGTGGACCAGCTGGTTTTAGATGTTGTGGACCAGCTGGTTTTAGATGTTGTGGACCAGCTGGTTTTAGATGTTGTGGACCAGCTGGTTTTAGATGTTGTGGACCAGCTGGTTTTAGATGTTGTGGACCAGCTGGTTTTAGATGTTGTGGACCAGCTGGTTCTGGAAGTTGTGGACCAGCTGGTTCTAGATGTTGTGGACCAGCTGGTTTTAGATGTTGTGGACCAGCTGGTTCTAGATGTTGTGGACCAGCTGGTTTTAGATGTTGTGGACCAGCTGGTTCTAGATGTTGTGGACCAGCTGGTTTTAGATGTTGTGGACCAGCTGGTTCTGAAGTTGTGGACCAGCTGGTTTTAGATGTTGTGGACCAGCTGGTTTTAGATGTTGTGGACCAGCTGGTTTTAGATGTTGTGGACCAGCTGGTTCTAGATGTTGTGGACCAGCTGGTTTTAGATGTTGTGGACCAGCTGGTTTTAGATGTTGTGGACCAGCTGGTTCTAGATGTTGTGGACCAGCTGGTTTTAGATGTTGTGGACCAGCTGGTTCTAGATGTTGTGGACCAGCTGGTTTTAGATGTTGTGGACCAGCTGGTTCTGGATTGTGGACCAGCTGGTTTTAGATGTTGTGGACCAGCTGGTTCTAGATGTTGTGGACCAGCTGGTTTTAGATGTTGTGGACCAGCTGGTTCTGGAAGTTGTGGACCAGCTGGTTTTAGATGTTGTGGACCAGCTGGTTCTAGATGTTGTGGACCAGCTGGTTTTAGATGTTGTGGACCAGCTGGTTCTAGATGTTGTGGACCAGCTGGTTCTAGATGTTGTGGACCAGCTGGTTTTAGATGTTGTGGACCAGCTGGTTCTAGATGTTGTGGACCAGCTGGTTCTAGATGTTGTGGACCAGCTGGTTCTAGATGTTGTGGACCAGCTGGTTCTAGATGTTGTGGACCAGCTGGTTCTAGATGTTGTGGACCAGCTGGTTTTAGATGTTATGGACCAGCTGGTTTTAGATGTTATGGACCAGCTGGTTCTAGATGTTATGGACCAGCTGGTTCTAGATGTTGTGGACCAGCTGGTTCTGGAAGTTGTGGACCAGCTGGTTTTAGATGTTGTGGACCAGCTGGTTCTAGATGTTGTGGACCAGCTGGTCTTAGATGCTGTGGACCAGTTGGTTCTAGATAATGTGGACCAGTTGGTTCTGGAAGTTGTGGACCAGGTGGTTTTAGATGTTGTGGACCAGCTGGTTCTAGATGCTATGGACCAGCTGGTTCTGGAAGTTGTAGACCAGCTGGTTAAGGATGCTGTGGACCAGCTGGTTCTATATGTTGTGGACCAGCTGGTTTTAGATGTTGTGGACCAGCTGGTTCTAGATGTTGTGGACCAGCTGGTTTTAGATGTTGTGGACCAGCTGGTTCTAGATGTTGTGGACCAGCTGGTTTTAGATGTTGTGGACCAGCTGGTTCTAGATGCTGTGGACCAGCTGGTTCTATATGTTGTGGACCAGTTGGTTCTAGATGTTATGGACCAGCTGGTTCTAGATGCTGTGGACCAGTTGGTTCTAGATAATGTGGACCAGTTGGTTCTGGAAGTTGTAGACCAGGTGGTTTTAGATGTTGTGGACCAGCTGGTTCTAGATGCTATGGACCAGCTGGTTCTGGAAGTTGTAGACCAGCTGGTTAAGGATGCTGTGCACCAGCTGGTTCTATATGTTGTGGACCAGCTGGTTTTAGATGTTGTGGACCAGCTGGTTTTAGATGCTGTGGACCAGCTGGTTCTAGATGTTGTGGACCAGCTGGTTTTAGATGTTGTGGACCAGCTGGTTTCTAGATGTTGTGGACCAGCTGGTTTTAGATGTTGTGGACCAGCTGGTTCTAGATGTTGTGGACCAGCTGGTTTTAGATGTTGTGGACCAGCTGGTTCTAGATGTTATGGACCAGCTGGTTCTAGATGTTGTGGACCAGCTGGTTCTGGAAGTTGTGGACCAGCTGGTTTTAGATGTTGTGGACCAGCTGGTTCAAGATGTTGTGGACCAGCTGGTTCTAGATGCTGTGGACCAGTTGGTTCTAGATAATGTGGACCAGTTGGTTCTGGAAGTTGTGGACCAGGTGGTTTTAGATGTTGTGGACCAGCTGGTTCTAGATGCTATGGACCAGCTGGTTGTGGAAGTTGTAGACCAGCTGGTTAAGGATGCTGTGGACCAGCTGGTTCTATATGTTGTGGACCAGCTGGTTTTAGATGTTGTGGACCAGCTGGTTCTAGATGTTGTGGACCAGCTGGTTTTAGATGTTGTGGACCAGCTGGTTCTAGATGCTTGTGGACCAGCTGGTTCTAGATGTTGTGGACCAGCTGGTTCTAGATGTTGTGGACCAGCTGGTTCTAGATGTTGTGGACCAGCTGGTTCTAGATGTTGTGGACCAGCTGGTTCTGGAAGTTGTGGACCAGCTGGTTTTAGATGTTGTGGACCAGCTGGTTCTAGATGTTGTGGACCAGCTGGTTCTGGAAGTTGTGGACCAGCTGGTTTTAGATGTTGTGGACCAGCTGGTTCTAGATGTTGTGGACCAGCTGGTTTTAGATGTTGTGGACCAGCTGGTTTTAGATGTTGTGGACCAGCTGGTTCTAGATGTTGTGGACCAGCTGGTTTTAGATGTTGTGGACCAGCTGGTTCTAGATGTTGTGGACCAGCTGGTTCTAGATGTTGTGGACCAGCTGGTTCTAGATGTTGTGGACCAGCTGGTTCTAGATGTTGTGGACCAGCTGGTTCTAGATGTTGTGGACCAGCTGGTTTTAGATGTTGTGGACCAGCTGGTTCTAGATGTTGTGGACCAGCTGGTTCTAGATGTTGTGGACCAGCTGGTTCTAGATGTTGTGGACCAGCTGGTTTTAGATGTTGTGGACCAGCTGGTTCTAGATGTTGTGGACCAGCTGGTTCTAGATGTTGTGGACCAGCTGGTTCTAGATGTTGTGGACCAGCTGGTTCTAGATGTTGTGGACCAGCTGGTTTTAGATGTTGTGGACCAGCTGGTTCTAGATGTTGTGGACCAGCTGGTTCTAGATGTTGTGGACCAGCTGGTTCTAGATGTTGTGGACCAGCTGGTTCTAGATGTTGTGGACCAGCTGGTTTTAGATGTTGTGGACCAGCTGGTTCTAGATGTTGTGGACCAGCTGGTTCTAGATGTTGTGGACCAGCTGGTTCTAGATGTTGTGGACCAGCTGGTTCTAGATGTTGTGGACCAGCTGGTTCTAGATGTTGTGGACCAGCTGGTTCTAGATGTTATGGACCAGCTGGTTTTAGATGTTATGGACCAGCTGGTTCTAGATGTTATGGACCAGCTGGTTCTAGATGTTGTGGACCAGCTGGTTCTGGAAGTTGTGGACCAGCTGGTTTTAGATGTTGTGGACCAGCTGGTTCTAGATGTTGTGGACCAGCTGGTCTTAGATGCTGTGGACCAGTTGGTTCTAGATAATGTGGACCAGTTGGTTCTGGAAGTTGTGGACCAGGTGGTTTTAGATGTTGTGGACCAGCTGGTTCTAGATGCTATGGACCAGCTGGTTGTGGAAGTTGTAGACCAGCTGGTTAAGGATGCTGTGGACCAGCTGGTTCTATATGTTGTGGACCAGCTGGTTTTAGATGTTGTGGACCAGCTGGTTCTATGTTGTGGACCAGCTGGTTTTAGATGTTGTGGACCAGCTGGTTCTAGATGCTGTGGACCAGCTGGTTCTATATGTTGTGGACCAGTTGGTTCTAGATGTTATGGACCAGCTGGTTCTAGATGCTGTGGACCAGTTGGTTCTAGATAATGTGGACCAGTTGGTTCTGGAAGTTGTAGACCAGGTGGTTTTAGATGTTGTGGACCAGCTGGTTCTAGATGCTATGGACCAGCTGGTTCTGGAAGTTGTAGACCAGCTGGTTAAGGATGCTGTGCACCAGCTGGTTCTATATGTTGTGGACCAGCTGGTTTTAGATGTTGTGGACCAGCTGGTTCTATGTTGTGGACCAGCTGGTTTTAGATGTTGTGGACCAGCTGGTTTTAGATGCTGTGGACCAGCTGGTTCTATATGTTGTGGACCAGCTGGTTTTAGATGTTGTGGACCAGCTGGTTCTAGATGTTATGGACCAGCTGGTTCTATGTTGTGGATCAGCTGGTTTTAGATGTTGTGGACCAGCTGGTTCTAGATGTTATGGACCAGCTGGTTTTAGATGTTATGGACCAGCTGGTTCTAGATGTTATGGACCAGCTGGTTCTAGATGTTGTGGACCAGCTGGTTCTGGAAGTTGTGGACCAAGCTGGTTTTAGATGTTGTGGACCAGCTGGTTCAAGATGTTGTGGACCAGCTGGTTCTAGATGCTGTGGACCAGTTGGTTCTAGATAATGTGGACCAGTTGGTTCTGGAAGTTGTGGACCAGGTGGTTTTAGATGTTGTGGACCAGCTGGTTCTAGATGCTATGGACCAGCTGGTTGTGGAAGTTGTAGACCAGCTGGTTAAGGATGCTGTGGACCAGCTGGTTCTAGATGTTATGGACCAGCTGGTTCTATATGTTGTGGACCAGCTGGTTTTAGATGTTGTGGACCAGCTGGTTCTATGTTGTGGACCAGCTGGTTTTAGATGTTGTGGACCAGCTGGTTCTAGATGCTGTGGACCAGCTGGTTCTATATGTTGTGGACCAGTTGGTTCTAGATGTTATGGACCAGCTGGTTCTAGATGCTGTGGACCAGTTGGTTCTAGATAATGTGGACCAGTTGGTTCTGGAAGTTGTAGACCAGGTGGTTTTAGATGTTGTGGACCAGCTGGTTCTAGATGCTATGGACCAGCTGGTTCTGGAAGTTGTAGACCAGCTGGTTAAGGATGCTGTGGACCAGCTGGTTCTATATGTTGTGGACCAGCTGGTTTTAGATGTTGTGGACCAGCTGGTTCTATGTTGTGGACCAGCTGGTTTTAGATGTTGTGGACCAGCTGGTTCTAGATGTTGTGGACCAGCTGGTTTTAGATGTTGTGGACCAGCTGGTTCTAGATGTTGTGGACCAGCTGGTTCTAGATGTTGTGGACCAGCTGGTTCTGGAAGTTGTGGACCAGCTGGTTTTAGATGTTGTGGACCAGCTGGTTTTAGATGTTGTGGACCAGCTGGTTCTAGATGTTGTGGACCAGCTGGTTCTAGATGTTGTGGACCAGCTGGTTCTAGATGTTGTGGACCAGCTGGTTCTAGATGTTGTGGACCAGCTGGTTCTAGATGTTGTGGACCAGCTGGTTCTAGATGTTGTGGACCAGCTGGTTTTAGATGTTGTGGACCAGCTGGTTCTAGATGTTGTGGACCAGCTGGTTCTAGATGCTGTGGACCAGTTGGTTCTAGATAATGTGGACCAGTTGGTTCTGGAAGTTGTGGACCAGGTGGTTTTAGATGTTGTGGACCAGCTGGTTCTAGATGCTATGGACCAGCTGGTTCTGGAAGTTGTAGACCAGCTGGTTAAGGATGCTGTGGACCAGCTGGTTCTATATGTTGTGGACCAGCTGGTTTTAGATGTTGTGGACCAGCTGGTTCTAGATGTTGTGGACCAGCTGGTTCTAGATGTTGTGGACCAGCTGGTTCTAGATGTTGTGGACCAGCTGGTTCTAGATGTTGTGGACCAGCTGGTTCTAGATGTTGTGGACCAGCTGGTTCTAGATGTTGTGGACCAGCTGGTTCTAGATGTTGTGGACCAGCTGGTTCTAGATGTTGTGGACCAGCTGGTTCTAGATGTTGTGGACCAGCTGGTTCTAGATGTTGTGGACCAGCTGGTTCTAGATGTTGTGGACCAGCTGGTTCTAGATGTTGTGGACCAGCTGGTTCTAGATGTTGTGGACCAGCTGGTTTTAGATGTTGTGGACCAGCTGGTTCTAGATGTTGTGGACCAGCTGGTTCTAGATGTTGTGGACCAGCTGGTTCTAGATGTTGTGGACCAGCTGGTTCTAGATGTTGTGGACCAGCTGGTTTTAGATGTTGTGGACCAGCTGGTTCTAGATGCTGTGGACCAGCTGGTTCTAGATGTTGTGGACCAGCTGGTTCTGGATGTTGTGGACCAGCTGGTTCTGGATGCTGTGGACCAGCTGGTTCTAGATGCTGTGGACCAGCTGGTTCTGGATGCTGTGGACCAGCTGGTTCTGGATGCTGTGGACCAGCATCTATAGAAGTTGTGGACCGCTGGTTCTAGATGCTGTGGACCAGCTGGTTCTGGATGCTGTGGACCAGCTGGTTCTGGATGCTGTGGACCAGCATCTATAGAAGTTGTGGACCAGCTGGTTCTGGATGCTTTGGACCAGCTGGTTCTGGATGCTGTGGACCAGCTGGTTCTAGATGCTGTGGACCAGCTGGTTCTGGAAGTTGTGGACCAGCTGGTTCTGGATGCTGTGGACCAGCTGGTTCTAGATGCTGTGGACCAGCTGGTTCTGGATGCTGTGGACCAGCTGGTTCTAGATGCTGTGGACCAGCTGGTTCTGGAAGTTGTGGACCAGCTGGTTCTGGATGCTGTGGACCAGCTGGTTCTAGATGCTGTGGACCAGCTGGTTCTGGATGCTGTGGACCAGCTGGTTCTGGATGCTGTGGACCAGCTGGTTCTGGATGCTGTGGACCAGCTGGTTCTGGATGCTGTGGACCAGCTGGTTCTGGATGTTGTGGACCAGCTGGTTCTGGATGCTGTGGACCAGCTGGTTCTGGATGCTGTGGACCAGCTGGTTCTAGATGCTTGTGGACCAGCTGGTTCTGGATGCTGTGGACCAGCTGGTTCTGGATGCTGTGGACCAGCATGTCTAGAAGTTGTGGACCAGCTGGTTCTAGATGCTGTGGACCAGCTGGTTCTGGATGCTGTGGACCAGCTGGTTCTGGATGCTGTGGACCAGCATCTATAGAAGTTGTGGACCAGCTGGTTCTGGATGCTGTGGACCAGCTGGTTCTGGATGCTGTGGACCAGCATCTATAGAAGTTGTGGACCAGCTGGTTCTGGATTTTTGGGTTTCTCCTCTATGGTTTCTGGTCTTAGAACTTTTGAAGTTCTTTAGATTTCTCAGGGTTGTGCAGGTGGTAAGAGGAGAGACAGACAGGTAAGGAGAGACAGACTCCTCCTCCTCACCTGTCTCTCCTCTTACCACCTGCACAACCTCCAACGACCGCCACCGGTGCTGTTGACAAACGGTGTCAGCAGAAATTGTGCTACTGTTAGTAGAAGACCACGAGGAGGGAAACGTGTCAGGAGACAGAGGAGAAGAGGAAAGTGAAGAATGTAGGACTGAGGGTTGCAACTCTAAATGTGGGGACAATGACAGGCAAAGGTAGAGAGCTGGCTGACATGATGCAGAGAAGGAAGGTAGATGTTTTATGTGTCCAAGAGACCAAGTGGAAGGGCAGCAAGGCCCGCAGCATTGGAGCAGGGTTCAAACTTTTCTGGTTCCAGTTCTAATAGACGGGCTCACAGTTTCTGGTTCCAGTTCTAATTGTATTACTAAAATAATGATAACAGAATATGATAGAAGTTGTCCAAAAATTGAAAAGTGGAAGCAGAACACTCCCATTCTCTTTTCACACTGATGCCTCAAACAAGGTGAAGATGAACCATGTTTTATTAATGATAGTTTTATACAAATGGATACACCTGATATATACAAATAAAAACATGATCAAACTTTTACTTTACTTTACTACAAACATAATTATGCATACTTCTACACATGTTTAAAAAAATTCAACAGTTTATGGCGCCCCCCCCCATAAAATAAAATGACCAGCCGCCACTGCTACACATGTAGCATCTTTGCTAGCGTATCTGTATTTGACACCACTAGCTTCGAGTTACTTTTTGTTGCACTCTAAAATAATTATTGAATAAAGTGTTTACTTATGTAGGTAAATATTAATGTTCAACATATCACGCCCATTCTCCATAACCTCCTTTGGCTTCCTGTCACAGAATTCAGTACAAAACTGCTCTCATTACACACCAATGCTTACACGGAACTTCACCTGACTATCTAAAGGACATTCTTGCACCATATTCATCCACCCGGTCTCTACGATCACAGAACAGTAATCTACTTCACATTCCACGAACCAAATTAAGGACCATGGGAGACCGGGCATTCTGTGTGGCTGCCCCCCGCCTATGGAACTCCCTCCCTGACTACCTGAGAGCTCCACAGTCACTGGTTGACTTCAAAAACGGCTTAAAGACTTTTCTTTTTAAGCAAGCCTATTCTGCCTCCACATGATTTTATCTTTGATCTTGGTTGATATTATTATTGATTTTACTTGATTTTATCACTTGTTTTATTTTTATTTTTTATTTTTTAAGCAGGCCTATTCTGCCTCCACATGATTCTGTCTTTAATCTTAGTTGATATTATTATTGATTTTACTTGATTTTATCACTTGTTTTATTTGTTGTAGCACTTTGAGATTTTTATTAATGAAAAGTGCGGTATAAATTGAATTCATTATTATTATTATTATTATTATTATTATTATTATTATTATTATTATTATTATTATTATTATTATTATTATTATTATTATTATTATTATTATTATTATTATTATTATTATTATTATTATTCAACAACATGTTAAAATACACCAGAATGCAGGAAATGGCATCTACATTATTTTAAAAAATTCTGGGGGAGGACCCCCCAGATCCCCCCACCACATAGGTGGGGGGATCTGGGTTGAACAAATAGGTTGGGCCACCCAACCTATTTGTTCAACATGTTTCTGCTATCTTCTGCTGATTTAAGCTCGTTCTACCTTTTCAGCTATCTTTTTTGTATTTTTTAAATATATTTTTGGCTGTTTATCACGTTTTTTGTTGTAATTTTTCTACTTTCAATCTAATTTATTTATTTTTGCTAATTTGAGCTTGTTGTGCTCCTTTTACTTTGTTTATGCTAGTTTCAGCTATTTCTGCTGTTTCAGCTACTATTTAGCTGTTTGTTTTTTGCTAATTTGAGCTTTTTCGGCTATTTCTCCATGTTATCAGCTCGTTTCAGTTATTTTCGCTTCCTTCTGGTAGTTTGTTTGTTTCTGTCTTTCAGCTACTTTTCAGCAATTTTTTGTTGCTAATTTCAGCTTGTTTTAGCTACTTTCTTAATTTTCTGCTAATTTCTGATTATTTAAACCTATTTCTGCTTTCTTCTGCTAATTTAGACTTGTTCCATTTCAGCTACATTTCAGCATGTTTTAGCTTATTTCAGCTGTTTCTCATCTAGAGCAATAACCTTTCACACGTCTCTCTGGTTATTGTGGCAACAGTCCTGCAGCAGATTAAAATGCATTTATTGTTGGTTCATCACAAAAACAGCGCTCATCTTGAAATGAAAGACTCTTCCTGATTTAAGAGGAGCAGTTTTTTTTAATGGTTTTCATTGAAGGATCAACCCTCATAAAGCTACGGGTCCAGACAACATCCCAGGGAAAGTTCTGAAGGAATGTGCGGACCAGCTCTGTGAGGTGCTGGCTGACATCTTCACCACCTCACTTGCACTGGAGTCAGTTCCCACCTGCCTGAAGACTGCCACCATCATCCCAGTCCCAAAAAGCTCCACAGTGACTGGTCTGAATGACTATAGACCGGTGGCCCTCACCCCGATAGTCGCTAAATGTTTTGAGAAACTGGTCATGTCCCACATCAAGACAGCCGTCAACATCAACGAGGACCCTCATCAATATGCATACCGTGAGAACCGATCAACAGAGGACGCCATCTCCTCCGTGGTCCACACTGCTCTCACCCACCTGGATCAGAAGGACTCATACGTGCGTCTGCTCTTTGTGGACTTCACATCTGCCTTCAACACCATGATCCCCCAAACTCTGATAGACAAACTATCCACACTTGGACTAAGCCCCTCTATTTGTAACTGGGTCTTAGACTTCTTAACAAACAGACCACAGTCCGTGAAGATCCACAACTTCTCCTCCTCCACCATCACCCTCAGCACTGGCTCTCCTCAGGGATGTGTGCTGAGCCCTCTTCTGTTTACTCTGCTCACATATGATTGTACAGCCACACATCCAGGCTGTCATATTGTTAAGTTTGCAGATGATACAGCTGTGGTGGGATGCATCACAGATAATGATGAATCCAGCTACAGACAGGAGGTGGAACATCTGGAGAGTTGGTGCAAAGAGAATAACCTTCACATGAATGTGAAGAAGACGAAGGAGATGATTGTGGACTTCAGAAGGAACAAACACACCCACACCCCACTGTATATAGGTGGATCTGCGGTGGAGGTGGTCTCCAGCTACAAGTACCTGGGTGTACACATGAATGATAACCTCAGCTGGAGCAATAACACCACCAG
This sequence comes from Garcialebias charrua, assembly GCA_038048925.1. NCBI lineage: Eukaryota > Metazoa > Chordata > Actinopteri > Cyprinodontiformes > Rivulidae > Garcialebias > Garcialebias charrua. The sequence goes on along the minus strand of JBBPBX010001087.1, from coordinate 93,710 downwards.
CCTGATCAAGAAAGGTCATCAGAGACTCTACTTCCTCAGACGGCTGAGACGAGCTGGTCTGAGAAGCTCAGTCCTCACCTCGTTCTACAGGTGTGCAGTGGAGAGCGTCCTGTGCTCCAGCATCAACGTGTGGCATGGAGGCTGCACAGTTGCAGAGAGGAAAGCTCTACAGAGAGTGGTGAAGGCTGCACAGAAGTCTGTGGGAGTCAGTCTCCCCACCATCACAGACATTTACACCTCCAGATGCAGAAAAAGAGCCACCTGCATCATGAAAGACCTCACTCACCCAGCACACTCACTCTTTGCACCACTCCCCTCGGGACGGAGGTTGAGGAGCATCAAATGTAGAACCACTAGACTGAGGAACAGCTTCTACCCTGAGGCTGTCAGACTCATGAATAAATAAATAATAAGAATAAACACTGCAAAATGTCACATCATGCTGATGCTGATCTGTTTCTTGTTGCTGCGTTCATCTGTGACCATCTGCTCATGTTCGTGCTGCTGTTTATAATGATGTTTTTCTACTACATTAGGGCTTAGTGTATTACTAGCTGATGTCTCTCTTAGTTAATCCTAGATGTTATTATTGTTTTTCTCTTGCATTTGTTGTTGGATGTAACTGGGACCCTGTGTACATAATCTCGTTTTCAACACATGTACTACATGCGGTGCAAATGACAATAAATTCTCTCTGACTCTGACTCTGACTCTGAAGCTCTGGGGAATTAAATACTTTTCTAGTCTTTTTTTTTCAGTCTGTCAGGTTGACTCTTCTGAGCAGTTTATTTATTTATTTTTTCAAATAAACTGTACAGTAAACAGTTTTAAACCTCAGTGTTTTTGTAATGACAGCAGGTTTTAAAATGTGTATAATGTGATAATCAAATGTTGAATCTCACAACTCAACCATAATGATGGTTCTGACCCGCCCTGCTGAATCTGGTTCAGCTTGTCCCTGCAGAGTCCATCAGTTGAGGAATAAGAGTGAGAGTGTCTGGCATATCAAAAATATGAAACTGCAAATATTAGCATTGCTATAAACCCTTGTGAACTCTTTCTGAATTAATCACAAGCACAGAAAATGTTTGTGTCTTTCTCCCTGTGCAGCTTCAGTTCAACTATTTTTATTTCTAAACTTTTTGTAACTAAAACTGACAGAACAGCAAACCTGTGCTCCTTTTCTTTTATTGCACTCTAACTGCATATTAATGGACTAACTGCATATTAATGGACTGTAAAGTGTTTACAGCTCAATGAAAAACTACTTTATTCATTATTAATTAGTGCTTTATAAGCGTTTGATTGTAAGGTGTAA
>JBBPBX010001087.1:77724-91055 GCA_038048925.1 Garcialebias charrua | reverse complement strand
GAGACGTCCGCCCTTGAGAAGAGCAAGTGTTGAAGTAACAAATAGAAACACACACAGGCTGAATTAACATATATATGCCTTCAACTTTTGGCAGCGAGCCAAATGGGAAATGTGATTGGGAATGTATTAAGAGGTCAACTGGTTGGTTGGTCAGGCAATTTATTGGGCTGATTTTTTCAGTTTCTAGATTAATCTGTATCAGCATAAATTTTTTAGAAAACACAACATTCCTTTTCACTGCTTTGCTGATGATACACAGTTATATCTTCCAATTAAGTCAGACAGGGTCACTCCACTGGATCCACTCCTGGACTGTCTGAATGACATTAAAATCTGGTTAAAACTTAATTTTCTAAATCTAAATGAAAATAAAACGGAAGCCATCAGCTTTGGCAAATGTAACACCCTAAATGTTCTTGGCCCCTTGGCTTCATACAGCCACTCCAATGTCAGGAATCTGGGAGTTATTTTTGACAGTGCTTTTAAGTTAGACAAACAGATAAATGCTGTAGTTAAATCCGGTTTCTTCCAGCTAAGACTCATTGCCAAGGTGAAGTCTTGTCTCTCTTTCAGAGACCTTGAAAAGGTGATTCACGCTTTTATTACCTCTCGCTTGGACTATTGTAATTCACTGTATGTTGGTTTAGACAAATCATCTTTGCACCGTTTACAATCTGTCCAGAACGCAGCAGCTCGTCTTTTAACTTCAACTAAAAAATATGAACACATAACCCCTGTCCTGGCTTCTCTTCACTGGCTCCCTGTCCACTATCGAATTGATTTTAAGATTTTATTGCTTGTTTTTAAAATCTTAAAAGGTCTGGCCCCGTCATATTTATGTGATCTTATTAATATCTACACTCCTGTAAGAGCACTCCGGTCTACCAACCAGTTTCTCTTAGATGTCCCCAGATCCAAAATGAAATCCAGAGGTGATCGGGCTTTTGCGGTTGCTGCTCCAAAACTGTGGAACAGTTTACCTGAGAAAGTAAAGACCGCTCAGACTGTTGACACTTTTAAATCTTCACTTAAGACTCATCTCTTTTACTTGGCATTTGATCCTCGCAGAATGTGAGATCAAATTTTGAGCAGATTTTATTGTTGTTGTGTATTTACTGATAGCTTTATTATGTTTAGTGGCACTAGATGCATTTTACTCTGTTTTTATTTATTTATTTTAACTGTAAAGCACTTTGGTCGACTTCGGTTGTTTTTATGTGCTATATAAATAAAATTGACATTGACATTGACATAAAATGCCAGTTAAAAGGCAGGCACATCTATGGGCAGCTCACTAAGCCCTTCTGCCTTTGGCAGGGGTGTTTGGAACAATCTCGTTAGCAAAAATTACTTCATGTAGCAGGTTGTGAAATGTGTGTGTGTTATACTAGTGTATTTATGGGTCAAAAGTACAAATATTGACCGCAGCTACTTTAGTTCTTAAAGCCAGTCATTAGAAATCAGTTAACTTCTTTAAACAGTTCTGAGAGAGACCTCTGTGTTGTGGTATTTAGGATGGTGATACAGAGATGCGTACAGGTGCCATGTTCTCTGCTGCTGTTGTTCCCTGAGTTTTCTGGAGTCCACAGACTCAGCATCTACCAGGACATTTTAGAGACTTCTTGCTTCCTTCTGCTAATGAGCTTTTATGGAGATGCTGATTTCATTTTCCAGCAGGACTTGACTCCTGCCCACACTGACAAAGGTACCAGAAGTTGTCTGTGGAATGTTCTAATTTTCTGAGACTCTGAATTATTATTATTTTTTCATCATCTGTAAGCCATAATCATCAAAATTACAAGAAATAAAGGCGACAAATTTCACTCTGTATAATGAATTCATATAAAATCTGAGTTTCGTTTTCTGAAATGACTGACAAAATAAATTGAAACATTTTCCCAATGTTCTCATTTTTTAAGATACACCTGTAACTCATATTTCAGCGACAGAACTGACCAGAGTGTCCACCTGACTCCTGGCGAAGTACAGTAACGCGTCTGTGACCTGAGCTAAAGTCTGGATTTTCCTGAAATCCCTCTGGACGTTGCCATCCTCCATCTGTGAGACAAGAAACAGATTGTCAGGTTAGAAAACAACATGCATCTGGTGATGAGGTGTGTGTGTGTGTGTGTGTGAACGGTCCTCTCCTACCATGATGCCTTCTATCCTGAAGCCCAGCATGGACGTAGAGCTGGTTGTGTCCCTCCACTGAAGGTAACGCCACTTGGTCACCCCTTTCTGTGCGTGTTCCTCCTCCGACGGAGCCGCAGGGTCTGTTTTCATCATCTTCTGGTACAAGTCGCTCCTCGGGGTGGGTTTGGTCCGGGCTTTGATCAGTTCCTCCTCCTGGAATGTCCTGCCATAAAAAAACAAAACTCTCACATAACATATCCTACAACATTCTGAAAAGGTTTGTCCAAATTTGATCAAATCGGTAAAAGATAACCAGATTTTCTAAATCAAACTCTTTAAACGATGAGCTTTGGGTAGTGGGGAGGCAAAGACACTTAACTTCTTTAGATTTCAAAGAAACCGTGGTGAGCACAGCATAAAATGCTTTTAGGTTCAAATGCAGGAATAGTTTTTCTAAAGCTTAGATGTGCTGCTTTATTTCAAATGCTATGAACGCAATACTTTTGTTTTTGCTCACATTTTTCATGAGCTGAATTCAAAGAGCTAAGGCTTTTTCGACAAACACAACAAGCTTTTTTCTCTCTAACGTTTTTCACAAATGTTTGTAGTGAGCACTTCTCCTTTGCTGAGAACATCTATCCACCTCACATGTGCGGCATATCAAGATGCTGGTGATCAGACACTATGATTATTGCACAGGTGTGCCTTGGGCTGACCACAATAAAAGGCCACTCTAAAATGTGCCAATTTATCACACAGCACAACACCACACGTCACATGTTTTGAGGGAGCATGCAATTGGCATGCTGACGGCAGGAATGTCCATGTTCAGAGAATGTACAACCACAGACGACCATGTGTAACCACACCAGCACAGTGAGGCTCCGCCCAGTCTGTGTTAGTGATTCTGTTTGGCTTCCATTTTTCACGAGCTGAACTCAAGTTGATGGATATAGTCAGAAACTGGGTGTTGAACTGAATGCTGTTGTATGCGCCAATCCAGTGTATCCCAAACCTGCTCAGTGGGTCCACTGAGTATGGTGGCCATGAGAGAACTGGGATGTTTTCATCTTCCAGGAATTGTGTACAGATCCTTGCAGCATGGGGCCATGCATTATCATGCAGCATCATGGAGGTGATGGTCGTGGATGAATGGCACAATAGGCTTCAGGTCAGGATCTAATATGGTACCTCTGTGCATTCAAAATGCCATCAATAAAATGTACCTGTGTCTGTCGTTCATAACATACTCCTGCCCATATCATCATCCCACCGCCACCGTGCGCCACTTGATTCACAACATTGACAGAAGCAAACCGCTCACCCACCTGACGTCAGTGGTCTGCCATCTGCCTGGTACAGTGAAAACCAGGATTCATCTGTGAAGAGAACATCTCTCCAATGTGCCATACACCATCCGATGTGAACATTTGCCCACTCAGGTCGGTTACGATGACAAACTGGAGTCTGGTGGAGATGAGAACGATGAGCATGCAGATCAACTTCCCTGAGACGGTTTCTGACAGGTGGTGCAGAAACCAGTGGTTGCAGCAGCTGTCTGGGTGGCTGTCTTCAGACAACCTTGGAGGTGAAGATGCTGGATGTGGAGGTCCTGGGCTGGTGTGGGATGTGGTCTGTGGTTGTGAGACTGGTTGGGTTGGTGTACTGCCAAATTCTCAGTAATGCCTTTGGGCATGGCTTATGGTAGAGAAATGTACATTCAGTTGAGAATCTTCTGAGAATCTTCTGAGAATCTGAGAATCTTCACCAGCATACATTCAGTTCATGGACAACAGCTGTGCTGGTCATTCCTGGAATCAGCATGCTAATTGCACACGTTCTCAAAACATGCAACATCTGTGGCGTTGTGCTGTGTGATAAAACTGCACAGTTTAGAGTGGCCTTTTATAGTGGTCAGCCTAAAGCACACCTGTGCAATTATCATGCTGTCTACTCAGCATCTGCGAGGTGGATGGATTATCTCAGCAAAGGAGAAGCGCTCACACAGATGTACACAAATTTGTGAACAATATTTGAGAGATAAAGGCTTGTTGTGCACGTAGGAAGAAAAAAAGTCTTAGATCTTTGAGTTCAGCTCATGAAAAATAGGAGCAAAAACAAAAGTGCTGCATTTATATTTTTGTTCATCGTAGACCACTGAAGAATCTGCAGTAGGCTTATCAGGCGGTTGCAGAACGTCTCATCTCGTGTGATGTTTACGGTTTAATGTTTGTCTGAATTGATTTTTTTCTCTGTGCAGATTTCTTGTTCCAGTCGAAGCCTAAAACATGATCCCACTATCAATTAGTCTGAATATACCAGTTAAGTGAACAAAATTATCATACTGTTAACCCTTATGGTTTATATAGCTTTCTCCTGCTTTGTGAGCATCATTATTGATAATCCAACCTTTATCTATACAGGTTAGTCTCATTGAGCCCCGAGGACACATTTACAATTATCTGCTGTTAAAAGGCAACTGTTTTAGCAAAATATCTCATGAGCCAAAATATATATTTTTAACAAAACTCTTAATTATTGGATGCAAATCGACAACAATTTTTAGGTCAACACAATCCCAGACCCACAACTAATCAACATTATCAACAGAAAAATGAACTCAGCAGACATTTGGTGTGGTAGTATCTGAAAGTTGTTAACAGAACTGTCCCATAAGATTGGGATTGATGAGTTTTTTGTTCAAGGTTTCACCAAAGAAACTATATAATTTCTCAACACAAGTTTTAGTGTAAGACTCTGGCAACAACGGAAGCGAGCATTATGATTCCTCCAAAGAATTCTTAGCTTTTTTTTAAATTTAATTGATCACAGCTGTTTTAAGGAACCCCTCCTGATTTTTTGGCCCAAGCTTTAGGCTTTAACATGAATCTCACCTGGTTTATCTTTATTTTTGTGAACAAGCTTTGATAACCAAATGAAAGTCTGCACTGTAATAATAATAATAATAATTAATTCAATTTATAACGCACTTTTCATTACTGAAAATCTCAAAGTGCTACACATATATTGAATGCTACACACATTCATAAACCGGTGGCGGCAGACTACCATGCAAGGTGCTTTCCAGTCCTACCGGGAGCAACTCAGGGTTAAGTGTCTTGCCCAAGGACACAACGACACATGGTGCGGGTCCCGGGAGTCGAACCGCCAACTTTCCGATCAGGAGACGACTGCCCTTACCACTACGCCACGGCCGCCACTGTAGTCTTTTTCATGCTCCTTTCTTGCCATTACACTTTTTTTTTAACATTTGGGCCAAACAGAAACAAAATGCTGCTCTTACCTCAAAAACAGAATACAGTATTGTACACAGTTTAACAGAGGCTATGCTACCTGACTCCCATCTTGCAGTCCATGATGACAGGCCTCCTCATCCCACTCAGCAAGTCCTCCAGGCGGATGTAGCAGTGCTCTCCCCTGGTGACCAAGCCGTGGTACTGCGGGACGAAAGGCCTCAGGGTGTCACTCATCAGGCAGTCCAGGCACTGGGCCTCCGGTTCGCTGTACCGTTTCAGCACCTCCCCGCCTTTACTCACCTGGAAGTTACCTGGTGATGTCAGAAACCAGCAAGGAGACAAAAAGAGCAAAATTATATTAGTAAAGGTACTGAAGCCCTCGACTATGTGGCCATTTGATGACGGGCAGCAGGGCAGAGAAACACGTTTTCAAATCTGGACCATCTGCTCACAGAAAACATCTGCATCATGAAGAAACCAGCGTGACATTTTGCTCACGGTGACACCTGAGTGGCTGTAATGTGAATGAGCTGTAACACCTTGATGTCCAGCCAGCTGGACCCAGGAGGTCTGCCGCCGAAGTGACCAGTGCATCATGGTCAGGAAGGTTTTCCAGGAGCGGCACTGCGAAATAAAAGAAGAGCCGATGATGTGTTGCTTTTAGATAAGGAAAAATCAGAGGAGGTTATGTCAGAAAAATTAAAATGTCTGCAAGAGTTGCTGTCAACTTCAGAAAAATTCATCTTCTTTTTGACCGGCGTCCAGACCCTAAACCATCATTTCCTGCTAAAAATGCAGATTTGACCTTTTTACACCTTCGTCCACTTAAATCTGAATGTCTGAGTGTTGATGAAGATTTGTATTTTGCGTCACTTTCCTTACTCCTGCGTGCTACCAAAGCCAATATGTCTGTTTGTCTATTAACAAAATAGCTCATGAGCCATTTGACAGATTTTAATAAAACTCACAAAAGGTAATCATTATATGTAGATCTACAACTGATTAAGTTTTAGAGGTAAGCACATTCAAGATGGCTTCCACAGCCAAGCAACTTACAGTAAGTAAACACAACAATGGCTACAACTTAAGCAGTTTTACAGATACTGAGCTATAATTTGGTGTGGTAGTTAAGAATCAGATAGATAGAGCTAAGAAGGAAGTAGCTAAGGCAAAGCAGAGGGCGTACAATGAGTTGTATGGGAGACTGGACACTAAAGAGGGCGAGAAGGACTTGTACCGATTGGCAAGACAGAGGGATCAGGCTGGAAAGGATGTGCAGCAGGTTAGGCTTATTAAAGATGGGAATGGGAATGTTCTAACAAGTGAGGAGAGTGTGATGGGAAGATGGAAGGATTACTTTGAGGAGCTAATGAATGAAGAGAATGAAAGAGAAAGAAGAGTGGAGGTCATAGAAACTGTGGACCAGGAAGTGGGAAAGATTAGTGAGGGTGAAGTCCGGAAAGCTCTGAAAAGAATGAAGAAGGGGAAGGCAGTAGGACCTGATGACATACCAGTGGAGGTTTGGAAATGTCTTGGAGAGATGGCAGTGAGGTTTTTGACTCAAATATTTAATGGAATATTTGAGGGTGAGAAAATGCCTGAAGAATGGAGAAGAAGTGTGCTGGTTCCCATTTTTAAGAACAAGGGTGATGTACAGAGTTGTAGCAACTACAGGGGAATTAAGTTGATGAGCCACACGATGAAGATCTGGGAGAGAGTTGTGGAAGCAAGACTTAGACAAGAGGTGACTATCTGTGAGCAGCAGTATGGTTTCATGCCAAGAAAGAGCACCACAGATGCCATCTTTGCTTTGAGGATGTTGATAGAGAAGTACAGAGAGGGTCAGAAAGAACTCCATTGTGTGTTTGTGGATTTAGAAAAAGCATATGACAGGGTGCCAAGAGAGGAGGTGTGGTATTGCATGAGGAAATCTGGAGTGGCAGAAAAGTATGTTAGACTGGTACAGGACATGTATGAAGACAGCAGGACAGTGGTTAGATGTGCTGTAGGACTGACATATAGCTGAGGAGGTGGGAGTGCATCAAGGATCGGCTCTGAGCCCCTTCTTGTTTGCTCTGGTGATGGACAGATGAGGTCAGGCAGGAATCCTCATGGACTATGATGTTTGCAGATGACATTGCGATGTGTGGTGAGAACAGGGAACAAGTGGAAGAGAACTTGGAGAGGTGGAGGTATGCACTTGAAAGAAGAGGAATGAAAGTCAGCCGTAGTAAGACAGAGTACATGTGTGTGAATGAGAGGGAGGCCAGTGGAACAGTGAGGCTACAAGGAGCAGAGGTCACAAAGGTGCAGGACTTCAAGTACTTGGGGTCCACTGTCCAGGAAAATGGGGAATGTGGTAAAGAGGTGAAAAAGAGAGTCCAGGCAGGATGGAGTGGATGGAGAAAAGTTTCAGGAGTGATTTGTGACAAAAAGGTGTCAGCAAAGGTCAAAGGAAAAGTTTACAAGACAGTGGTGAGACCAGCTATGTTGTATGGTCTGGAGACAGTGGCATTGACAAAAAGACAGGAGAAAGAACTGGAAGTGGCAGAAATGAAGATGCTGAGGTTCTCCTTAGGAGTGACAAGGATGGATAAGATCAGGAATGAGATAATCAGAGGTACAGCACATGTTGAACAACTGGGAGATAAAGTTAGGGAGACCAGACTGAGATGGTTTGGACATGTCCAGAGGAGGGACAGTGGGTATATTGGTAGAAGGATGTTAGAAATGCAGCTGCCAGGAAAAAGACACAGAGGAAGGCCAAAGAGGAGATATATGGATGCAGTTAGAGAGGACATGAAGGTAGTTGGAGTGAGGACAGAGGATGCAGAGGACAGGGTGAGATGGAGGAGGATGACTCGCTGTGGCGACCCCTGAAAAGGGAAAAGCCGAAAGAAGAAGAAGAAGTAAGAATCATCCTCAACACAAACTCTGAGTGCTACACATTGTGGATATTTTTGCCTCAAGCTTTGTCATTAACTCTGTGCGTTAACTCTTTCCGTTAGCAAAATATGAATCACTAGACAGATTTTAATGAAACGTTCAGAAAGTGATAATTGGCTTTACGTCTAAAACTCATTAAAAATAAAGCAATTTAAGATGGCCACCCCAGCTAATCAACATTATACACAAAAATGGTTCCTATTCAGTTCCTTCTCATAAGAAGACTTTTGTTAAAAGCTTTGTGGCATTAAAGGCAGCAGGCAATATTCATTCATTCACACACTTTTCTATTCAAACACTTGTTGCACACAGTTTTTGCCCCACTTCCTTCATGAGGAAGTTGCGGAGCATTAAGTGTAGAACCACTAGACCAGGCATCTGCAACCTTTACAGTCAAAAAAGCCATTTTTACACCTCCGTTTACTAAATTAAACGTGATCAGAGCTGCAACAACCTGCTACAACTGTGACTATCAACTGGTGGGCCACTTTAGGTTTGTTGGAGGGGGCTGTTGTGGTCCCTAGGGGTGATGTTATAAAGCAAAAAATATCTAATGATGTTTAACATTTCTTGATATGTTTACAAATAAAAATACCAAATTCTTGTAAAGAGAGAAGAGGGAAACGGGGAGCGGGGGGGTGACATTTTTTAATTAATAAAAACTATGCAGACCTATGTAATATTTTTAGTTGTGGAAAAGTTAATTATGCATAGAAATAAAGCCTAAAGTTAACGTATGTTTTACTCCTGGTAATTGTTCCAGTATTCATATATTTTCAAAAGAAATGACAGGAAAATAGCTAAAACTAGTCCTTTTTTGTTATTTGTATAACAACGAATAAAATTCAGTTTTATGTTAGTTTTGGTCAAAGCTTGAAAGAGCTGCTGTGGAAAGAGACGCATGTGGCTGCAGAGCCGCAGGTTGCAGACCCCTGCACTAGGAACAGCTTCTACCATGAAGCTGTTAAGACTCGTAAATCCCTAACCAGGTCAACTGTGAAAATAAAAATCACTGTAATGCCACTTGAATTGGTGATGTGACTTATCTTTGCTGCTGATTATCCATGATGCTGATCTCTTGACTTGAATTGGTGATGTGACTTATCTGTGCTGCTGATTATCCATGATGCTGATCTCTTGCTGCTGATTATCTCATGCTGCTGTATTCATTAAAACCCATCTGCTCACCACAGACTCATGTTCGGGCTGCTGTCGTTTTGTTTTACATTACAGTATAAGTGTTTCGCGTATATCTTTGATCCTTATACTGTACAGGTAGTCCCTGACTTACGAGCGCATCGACATACGAGGTTCCGGACTTACGAGCTGACTAACGAACAGTAAAGTTGTACAGAACATACAGAAAATACAGCACTGGTATGTGTTTTTAGATGAAAGTGTGTTAGCTAACAGTTTGTAAACAACGTTCTGTGCATGTTTATGAACTAGTATGCACGTTTGTGTTGAAAAACGGGTGTTCGTAGTAGCGCTAGCATACATTTTCCAACTTACGACCGAAAATCCAGACTTACGAGCGACACGTGCATCGGGTTCCGACATACTGTACGAGATTTCGTGTTACGAGCACCTCGTAGGAACGGAACTCGCTCGTAAGTCGGGGACTACCTGTATACTGTTCCTTTTTACACTTTATATGTTGCTATTTTTGGGAGTAGCTGGGACCCTGTGTACATAATTTCATTCCACCTCATGTACCACATGTGTTGGAAATGACATTAAGTTGACTTGGACTTGAACTCATTCTCTTACAGAATGCTAGAGACTTAATTTTCTAAAAGTTTTCCCACTTTCTGACGGCTTTTCTGTGGAGTTTTATCACAATAGGTATTTGAACATTTGTACCATCAATGACAACATGTTATGAAGATAAGGCCAGATGAACTACACTGAGATATGGAGCACTTGAAACACCCACATCTCAAACTTACAGGCTTGTAAAGTTAAAAAGAGACCAAACTGCATCAAATTATGAAGCTGAGCCTGGCTTGAATTTTCTAACTCTTTCACATGTGTTTGTTGACGCCTTGACGAACAACTTCAAATCGTCAACACCTGCTGATGCTGTACTCAAAAAATGTCAGTAAATAAAAAAAATGTGCACAGTTATTGTCTGCAAACAGAGCCTAGCTGTAAACGTAAGATCTGCTTTGTATATACACAAAACAGCTGCCAGTCTTTCTAGACATTGTGCAGAATAACTAACGCAACTGAAGCAGATCTGGCCGTGCAGATGTTTGGTGCAAAACAACCGAATGCATCTAAAATAATGCAAATGACATAAGCTGCAGCTTTAATAATTGAAATGTTTGTTTGCATTGCAAATGATGGTCCATGTTGATTTAAAGGTCAGCACTCCCAGTTTTTGCTACTAAAACTAATCTATTTTGAAAATGTATAGTTTGTCAGCGCCGACGCTCTGAGGCCAGAGAGCCAACATCTACTTTCTAGCTGTCCTTCCCCAGGGCCGGCCCAAGGCATAAGCAAACTAAAAGCGGCTGCTTAGGGCCCCGGGGCCACTAGGGGGCCCCCTAAGTGGAGTTGAATTTTTTAAGTAATGATTTCTATGATTCTATTTAATATTTTATGTTCAGCTTTTGCAAACTATTGCATTCATCATAGATTTAAGAACTAATTATTCAACTTTATATGTCTTTTTAAACCATTTTATGTGGTGTCAAGTAATTGTTAATTCACATTATTTAAGGATTTCCTTGATATTTTATTTTTATTTTGTCTGTTTTTTTGCACAGTTTAATTTATTTTTACGCATCTAACTTGTTTCATCTGTTTGTTGTTGTTCTTGCGCTACAAATTATTTTTGAGCATTTACTGCTGCAGTTCTTTGGAACCAAAGCCATATGACACTTTTGCTGTAACATACATTGCATGCTGGCGTTTGTTTTCTTTTGTTACTTTAAGTATAGGATAATGTAAACATGACTGTCAGATTTGCAATGAGTTTGTTAGGTGGGTGAATGATCTAATCATCTGTTGATTGCAGTAATTCACATTTTTAAAAGAAATAGAGGGCCCCAAAACAAATTTCGCTTAGGGCCCCATGGAGGCTTGGGCCGGCCCTGCTCTGCTTCTCCCTTCACTCGTATCTGTTGCAGCAGCCAGTCATGCAAACATTATTCAAATCGGACCTTGTCAAAGTCCTCATTCAAGCCCATGCAAATGAGCAGGACCGCAGGTGCAGACAACAGCTGAGAAACATGGTTTTATTTCTCTTCCATGGAAAACCAGATCAGCGCAGGGTGTTGGTGTATTCATTATGACAATAATAAAATTTAAAAAAGTAAAAATACAGTTTTTAAGATCCACCGTGCATCCAGAATCAGGTGTTCTCACCTTCCTGAAGGACTTCCTTTTCGACACTGCATCCTCCCCTTCGCTGAAGACTTCCTCGCTCTCCCCTGATGAGAGGTTGGTGGAGGAGCAGGAGGAGGACGTGGAGGAGGAGGAGAGCAGCAACTTGGAGAGGATTGGATGTGGATGTGTTGAGGGCTCAGTCAGTTCCTCGTTGTGTCCCTCGGGGGCCTCCATGCTGATGTTGATCTCCTGCGCTGCTGAGGAGGGGGAGACTCTCCGGCCTTCGTCGTCTTCTTCCCCCAAACCGGAGCTTCTGCCCCTCCAGTGTTTGCCCTCGCCGTTTTGCCCCTCGGCCCTCTCCTCATTTTTGTGCTCCATCTCGTTTCCACTCTCCTCCACCCTTCGTTTCCCACTCCACCTCCCTCTCTCCCACCCATCTGTGCCCACTTCAAAGCTGCCCCCTAACTTCTCCTTCCTCCTGGACCTCCATTTAGTCCGGAGAACTTCTCGTGAACACTTTGCAGTCACCTCTGCCTTTCGTTCTGTGTCTTGAACCTCTCCACGTGTGTCCTCCCACTCATTCGACTGAGGGGGGGTTGTATTTGCTTCAAAGTCTGGCTCGTTGTCCCAGTCTCCATCTTCTCCTAGTCCACCAATACACTGACTGTAAGGAGGGAAGCTTTTTGTTGCTAGGAGCCTGGGTCTGAATCTTCCCCTGCTGAACAGCCCTTCCCTGGTACGTGTCTCATTTGGGGCCCAGTGGGCCTCCTCCGTCTCCATCTCCATGTGCTTGTTGTCATCTGCTGTGTCCATATCTTTGTCCCGCGTGAAGCAGAGATGGTGATTCTGTTCCATGGGCACAACATGTGCTTGTGCAACAGGGAAATGTTTACAGAAGAAGCACAGTTTTGAATATTAATCAGAAAATGCATATGTACTGAAACTGTAAAAAGCCAAAAGGAATAAATAAGTCAAAACTTGAAATGTCGCAAAATAAAAAGGACAAAAACAAATTCTCAAACGTCCACCTTACCTTTGCCTTCTCCACCTTTCAATTTTCAGTCACACAAAGCCTTGTGCTCCACACCGAGTCACATCGCGCTCAGTCTCTGTGCTGGGGCCACATTTTGCATGCGGTGACGTTATGAAGTTTCCAAAGCTCGGTCTGGGGCTGGCGGATGGAGTTCAGCCAACAGTGCCACAGGGCGGGATGACATCCAGGAATGACAGCATCGAGCAGCGTGGAGTGCCGCGTCCTCACTCCAATAACAGGTTTCATTGTCAACAAAGACTGAACGTTTCAACGACAGAATCCTCAGATGTTCGTGATAAAAACGTAACGCACGAGCTTTGTTCTGAATGGACTTTTATTATATGTACACAAGTTTATGACCTAAAGACATTATCCTGCTATACAGCTTAACAGCAAAAAAAGACATAACTGAAGGAGGAGGGGCCAGGGAACCTTGTTTGCGTAGATAAAATGCCAAATTTAGAAATATACAAGTGAATTAAATATCAGGATAAGTTATTTGTGAGGATTCTGAACCACAGCGGTCTGGTCTTCTTCATACAGACAGACCAGAAGTATGCAAAGTAGCTGTTTTAATACAGATGTTTTCAATTAAAAGTCTGATTGTAGCCACCATCCCCTGCCCCACC
>JBBPBX010001087.1:64201-77056 GCA_038048925.1 Garcialebias charrua | reverse complement strand
TATTTTTTTCCCAGTTCTGAGTCATTTCTCATTTACATTTGTCTTTGTACTTTTAATTTTCAGCAAGGAGGAAAGCATCATTCTCCTTAGTGTGCAGAAGCTGCTCATTTAAAGATGAAGTTCATAATTTGCAGAGTAAAACGAGTGAAGATGAAACATTTCATAGAGTGGATGATTAAAAAAAAAACCAACACTTAATGGTTTAAAATAAATTGAAGAAGTGTATGTTAATTCTTGATCCTTCCATGACTGATGGTTCACTTTCTGAACTTTCTCTCCATTCCTTCGTTTCAATCCTTGGGGGACTTTCCATTCTGCAAGTCTGTGGATTTGCAAAGTAGCAGACGGGGCTCTTCTCCCCTTAGATCTACGTTTGCTGTCTGGAGTGGACCCAGCAGCTCTGCAGGCTCTGAAAAAATAATAAATCACTGGTAAAACGTTTTCAGTTCCAAGTGACAGATGGAAACTTCAGTTTTTGGGTTTTAAGAGTACAGTAAGTGGTGCTTGGAAGTTTATAAACCCTTTAGAATTTTCTATATTTCTTCATAAATATTGCCTAAAACTCACAAATATGTAATACTTGATCACTTTTCTCCATAAATAAATGGCCAAGTATACTGTACTTTCTGCCGTATAAGTCGCACCAGTCCAAATATGTCTAATAAAGTGGAAAAAAAAACATAAATAAGTCGCTTCGCCGTATACGTCATCTATTATGCATCACCACTGACGCACCACATTTGTTATGCGTCACCGCTGATCACCTGGAAACGTGGGCCGGTGTTGTGCTAAAAATCGACTGACTGCCAAATGGCGGCCGCGAGTGTGTGCACAAGAGGACGTTAACAAGAATTTAACAAGATTAACACTTAGAAACAATAATTTGTTTGCTCAACTTTATAGTAAAGGTGTGTATCAGTTTAACTTTTTCTTAATAAATGCACTTTGACGGTCAAATCAGCTGCATTTCACCTGGGCGGCGTGATGAAATGCAGCTGATGTGACGTTTGCTCCAGGAGTTCTGAAGCGAGACGAAGGTGGCTTTGTATGGCAAGCCAAGTGTCAGTCATTAATAGCCATTTTTACATATTAATGAGACACTTGGCTTGCCATATTAGTTGACCGCCCTCTAGTGGCTGAAAATGGTAGCATTTAAAAATTTTCATGTCAGAATGAATGAAATTGTCAAACCTTGGTCAAAAATTGGGTTATAAATATGTGGAAAAAACATAAATATGTCGCTTCGCTGTGGAAGGCACAGGGCATGCTAATTTATGCACAAAGGTGTGACTTATACAGCGAAAAATACGGTAATCTTTTTTGTCTCATTTGTTGAACTGGGTTCTCTTCATCTACTTTTAGGACTTGTATGAAAATCTGATGTTTTAGGTCATATTTATGCAGAAATTTAGAAAATTCTAAAGGGTTCACAAACGTTCAAGCACCACTGTATGTTTTGCCTCTACCTGTGTCCTCTTCATCCTTGGACTGGTTGTTTGTGTTTACCACTGTCTCAAGCTGAAATCTGTTCGCTGTGACCTGCGAATCATGATCAACATGATTTCTGAAACCTGGGAGGTGCTCAGCTGACAAACCTTAAATTAACATCCCTGCAGCTTATCACAGCATTTTTTTTATTTTTTTTATTCATTAGTGAATGATGTCTCTTCTCACCTGCTCTGGTTTCTGCCCCGCCTGCATCAATTGTCTTGTGTAGCTCAGGATGAAGAGGAAGCTGAGGAAGATGAAGTTACTGAACACGCCCACAATGGCTGAGAGGATTGGGAAGTAGAAGAGCAGATATCTGATGAGAGGAAGGAGAAAAAAACATGTGTTAGTACCATATTTCTGACATCTGAAAAAGAGTTGAAGAACAAAAACAACTGGACTTTATTCTGAAGCTACAGAACTACATGAGAGGCCTGGTGCTTTGATTCACCTGCAGGTTAGACGGGAACCACTCGCCCTGCACAGTGGAGGCTCGTTAGGCTCTTTGTCTGCCGGGCTCATAGAGACACGTTTTGGTCACCTGCATGAAGGTGTGAACTGGAGTGGAGGCCTGAAGCTGCATTGTAAGTCTTTGGAAGGTGAAATCTGAGCACTCCTCTGTTTCAAGTTGTTTTTTCTAAGTTCACAAAAAAGTCTTCCTTCACGCTCCCATTTCAAACCATCTGTCGTCTCAGACTCCAATATGAACATTTTGGTCCTCAAAAGAGTGCTCCTCATCCTTGAGATAACTGTTGAGTGTCCTGAAGAGCTCCGGTGTTGAGCCCTGTGTCTGTGGAGAGGTCCGAACATTCCTCACTGCACTGAACTGCAGACAACTCAGTTTGGATTTGGGGGTTCTGCCCCTGGAATGAGCCAGCCTCTGTCCGAGGGTCCTGTTGGGTTTGAAATGTACCGGGATGTTGTGTTTGGACAGAATCCTTCTGTAGTTTTCAGATATCCCATCTGATCAGGTGGTTTGAGAGGGGTGTGAAGGAATCCATGTCAAATTAACAAAACAGCTTTAACAGAGGAGGATGAAGAGCTTGGATCTGGTATCATGAACGATCAACTCTATTGACAAGATTTTTTCTACAAAGCGACAAGGTCCGGGAGAGCCAGCTTGCCCGTCACAGACACATTCTGGGAGATACGTCATGGATTCCTGGGGGGATTGGAAGGTGATGTGTCTGTCAGTTCTATCTGTGGAGGATGTCGAAGATATGTATACTGTATCATTGGATTTATGATAGCAGGTGCTTTGCTGTTTCGGCATATGTGGAGCACTGTTCTATCGGAAAATGAGGAAGACTTCAGCGGCGATTAACGCCATGTTGAAGCTCCCGAGTCAAAGTGAGAGTTTGATCCATGCTGTGACCTCAATAAATCAGCTGCTTTATGAGCTTAACCGGAAGGTGGAGGCGATCTCTGAGAATCGCAGGCTACCCGCAGGGTTTGGGACTCGTCAGCGGAGAGGTGGAATCAATCTGGATGAGGATTCATAGCTTGGATCATTGGAAGGATTCCCACAATTGAATCATATTGGATTTGGATCGTCCACCTGAACTCAAGGCTGCAGAAAAAAACTGTCTGCTTGAAGGAAAACAATAATCATGCTTATCTCAAATCTGACTCCCCAAACAGCCTTAGAAGGGCTGACTATCACATTTCTCATGGGTCATGTGCTAGGTCTATTCAGGGGTTCTGGAGAGGAGGGTCCGTCGGATAGTCGAACCTCGGATTCAGGAGGAGCAGTGTGGTTTTCGTCCTGGTCGTGGAACACTGGACCAGCTCTACACCCTCAGCAGGGTCCTGGAGGGTGCGTGGGAGTTTGCCCAACCAGTTTACATGTGTTTTGTGGACTTGGAGAAGGCATTCGACCGCGTCCCTCGGGGGGTTCTGTGGGGGGTACTCCGGGAGTATGGGGTACCAGGCCCTTTGATAAGGGCTGTTAGGTCCCTGTACGACCGGTGTCAGAGCTTGGTCCGCATTGCCGGCAGTAAGTCAGGCTCGTTTCCGGTGAGAGTTGGACTCCGCCAAGGTTGCCCTTTGTCACCGATTCTGTTCATAACTTTTATGGACAGAATTTCTAGGCGCAGCCAAGGTGTTGAGAGGATCCGTTTTGGTGACCTTAGAATCGCTTCTCTGTTTTTTGCAGATGATGTGGTCCTACTGGCTTCATCAGTTCGTGATTTACAACTTTCACTGGAGCGGTTTGCAGCCGAGTGTGATGCGGCCGGGATGAGGATCAGTTCCTCCAAATCCGAGGCCATGGTCTTGAGCCGGAAAAGGGTAGCATGCCCTCTCCGGGTCGGGGAGGAGGTCCTGCCCCAAGTGGAGGAGTTTAAGTATCTCGGGATCTTGTTCACGAATGAGGGAAAACTGGAGCGTGAGATCGATAGGCGGATAGGTGCAGCGTCCGCAGTGAAGCGGGCGCTGTACCGGTCTGTCGTGGTGAAGAGAGAGCTGAGTCAAAAGGCAAAGCTCTCAATTTACCGATCGATCTACGTTCCCACCCTCATCTATGGTCATGAGCTTTGGGTTATGACCGAAAGAACAAGATCTCGGATACAAGCGGCTGAAATGAGTTTTCTCCGCAGGGTGGCTGGACTCTCCCTTAGAGATAGGGTGAGAAGCTCAGTCATCCGGGAGGGACTCGGAGTAGAGCCGCTGCTTCTCCACATCGAGAGGAGCCAGTTGAGGTGGCTCGGGCATCTGGTTAGGATGCCTCCTGGACGCCTCCCTGGTGAGGTGTTCCGGGCACGTCCCACCGGGAGGAGACCCAGAGGAAGACCCAGGACGCGCTGGAGGGACTATGTTTCTCGGCTGGCCTGGGAACGCCTTGGGATTCCCCCGGAGGAACTGCTCCAAGTGGCTGGGGAGAGGGAAGTCTGGGCCTCCCTACTTAGGCTGCTACCCCCGCGACCCGACCCCGGATAAGCGGAAGAAGATGGATGGATGGATGGATGGCTTATCATAAATGCTGACTGGTAACATCAACAGAACTGTTGCTGATCTGAACAAGGCTTATGGACTAATCTCACCGCCTAGACCTCAAATGCATATGTAATTTGTCTTAACTGTGCTTGCTGGTAGAGTTTTTTGATGTCTCATATAGTGTCCTAATAGACAAGATGTGAAAGATCTTTTTTGTAATACCACTATCTACCCTCATGGTTCTTCCCCCTTTTCATATCTAAGATTGTGGCGGCGCCGAAGCGGCTGCGGCTTCGTACACTCTGCCCATCTTTCGGACGACTGTGCATAATACAATCATGTTGTGTTGTGCCTTGGTGCAATGTCAATGTCAATAAAGATATTCCGATTATGGATTTTCTCTCACCGTCCAGTTACCACTATTGCCCAACCACAGATGAATGGGAGAAAATGGATGGATGGATATTTGTTTTTAGTCAGCAAGGCAACATTTTTAGTTTTGCACAGAATCTACCATTCAACTGTAGGATTGACGAAGCAACTGATTTTTGGCACATACAGTAAAATCTTAATTAAGACCCCGTATCTTTGTGCTTCTTTAGAACAGGTTTTCATTTGTTTGTGGGTTTTTTAACGAAGCTCTGCAACTTCCTATTAATAATAGTGATTTACTTCCTGATCAGGGTCTTCATCCTGCTTTCTGAGGGCCTGATCTTATGTGAATGACTCAAACCAGACTTAACTTGATGCTGCAGTGCCATGATTTGAACTGCGCAGGCACACGTCAAAATGCTGATCTGCTGCGTGCATGAATGTTTGGTGCTCACCTTATACCAGTAAAATGAGCGTGAACATAGAGGTGAGAAGAATAGATCTGGACCTTGCTGGACATAAGCTCAATGAAAGCTGCAACCGAGGGAGAATACTGAGGGAGAAACAAAAAGTGACGTTGGCTTGAATTCTCCACACGCCTGAACGTTGAGGTAAAACTGACATTGTCCTCTGACTCACAGGGTCATCTACGTATTCTGAGAAGAGTTCCACCTCCAGGACTTGTTTCTGCTCAGCTGCTCCACTCAGAAAGGCCGGGAGGAACAGCAGCGTTCCCAAAGTCTTCAGCAGGTCCGATCGGTATCGCAGCATGCCCTGGACCACAACGAAAGTGATTTTATACCCCTGCAAGATGCCTGCAGATCAGGTGATGCATATTTAAGTAAATGATTTTCATTTAGAGTTAAAAAGGTGATCTCAGCTGACTCTTCATTCTTTAATGGACTTACAAAAGAAGATCTAACCCTGCATTAACGTAATACTGTACAGTATTTTAACTGTCTCTTTAGTGAAGCAGAAAGATTGATTGGTTCTCGCTTCAAGGATCTGTGGCTGCATGTAATGCATTAAACGCATCAATCTGTGTGAGGAGACCCACTGATGCAAAATGCAGCCTGAAGAGGCCCTGAGACCAGCTTCAACCGACTCGTTATCTCTTCAAATAAAACCAAAACAACTTAAAATAATTATCAGCACCGTACTGATAAATACTTGAATAAAAATCAAAATTCACATTGTTTTTTTTCTCATAACAAATACAAAAATAGGCTTTAATTTGTCAGATTATAGGTGGGTTGTCAGAACCAGGCTACGAGTTTTGTTTTAGTCTGAAAGCTGACATTTACATACTACTGTAGGCATTATGCTTTATATACAGGTAGTCCTCGAGTTACGAATGAGTTCTGTTCCTACGGCCGTTCGCATGTTGAAAATCGCCGTAAGTCGGAAAACAGACTAGCCGCCACTTATACACGTACATGTACGGTACTGTACGGTTACCAAGCACTTCGCCTATCCTAACACAGTATCCTACATAATTATCAAAAAAAACATATGGTACATTTGGAGCCATAATGAAGGGGAAAAAATAGTTAGCATGTCTGTTAGCATGTTAGCTCGTTGCACGTCCAAGCTCTGCAGCTTCCAGCTGCTTCACGCGGTCCAAACTGTTTGTAACTGCATGTTAGCTCCATACAATTGGAGCCATAACGAAGGGGAAAAGAGTTAATAACTTACTGGGAGCTGGTGAAGCTGTTTCTCCGCGTTAACATGTTAGCTCTGTGTCCCTCTGAGGCTGCCAGGCGGAGCATCGAGGTGAGCTCCCGGCCGCAGCAGTCCTCTCCGCCGCCCGTCGGCTCCGTGTCCCCGGTGGGGCCGGCGTTAGCATGTTAGCTCCGGGTCCCACCAACATCTGAGGCCGCAAGGCCGTTCCTCCGCCTGAGATGTCCACAGAGTTCACTGAGCGTTTCCAGCTCATTTATCCGTATGAGGCAACCTCTGATCGGGCACACGGTCCCTCCAAAGCCGGCTGTCGAGGCTGGAGCTAACCGAAAACTGGTGGACACTGCCGAAAACTGGGGAAACTGCGTAAATCGGCTTCTAAATAATAATAATAATAATAATAATAATAATAATAATAACAATAATAATAATAATTTATTTGTAAAGCCATTTAAAACAACCACAGCTGCAACAAAGTGCTGTACACATAAAATCAAGAACATTTAAACACATAAAATAAGATTTTTCAAAATTATTATTATTTAAAAAAAAAAAATAAAAAAAAATTATTAGTGAGATGCGTTCGTAACACCGAATCGCCGTAGGTCGAGACCGCCGTAAGTCGAGGACTACCTGTATATATATAGATATATGGATGAGCCGCACGATCGACATGGAATTTTTATTTAAAAATTAATTATTTTAAATTATTTAGCACCAGTGTGCAGCCCACAGCTGCAGGAGAAGCTTCTTCCTGCTTCATGTCATATCTGCAGCAGAGAAGTGGGCGTGGCCAAGTGTGCTGGCAGGTGGCAAAGTGCAGCCGGAGGCAGGGAGATGAAATCATGACATTCAGTGCTCTTTTAGAGCGTTTAGAGTTTAGAAACATTGTTTAGAATTTGCAAGAGTGTGGGAAGGGTTTAAAATGGGGGTTAAGGGCCTTGCTCAGGGGCCCAGAGTGGGGTGAATGAGGGTGGAGGCAGGTGTGGGTGTTTCACCTTTTTCCACTCACATTTTTTTGACGATGTCAGTACCGGGGCTTGGACCGGTGATCTTCCGATCACAGGCCCACCATCTCTAACCACTGCGCCACCACTCCCCCAATAATATTAAACCACTACTTACTACTTGTACTACTATTCCTACTTCGCGGTTACCGTGAGGCTTCAGGGTACAGATCATCCACGATAAACGAGGGACTAATGTACATTGTTTTGGAATTTTGACAATTATTATTACTGAGGCCCAAAGAGGATTAGGGCCTAATCCTCTTTCTATAGCCCTAAACTTCAGTGGATTAGGACCTCATGGTGGTGACAGTTACTGTGCCTTTGTTTTTTTATGTTTTACTTTTTTCCCCTCAGAATTTCAATTTAAATCTCATAATTCTGAGAGTTAAAAAAAACTAATCTTCCATATCTTTTGGTTTTCATAAATGGAAGAAAGGAAAAAAAAAAGAAAAAAATACAGGTTGTCCCAGACTTACGACGTCATCGACATACGACGTTCCGGACTTACGAGCGGACTAACGAACAGTAAAGTTGTACAGAAAATACAGCACTGGTATGTGTTTTTAGATGAAAGTGTGTTAGCTAACCGTTTGTAAACAACGTTCTGTGCATGTTTATGAACCAGTATGTACGTTTGTGTTGAAAAACGGGTGTTCGGCGCAGCGCTAGCATACATTTTCCGACTTACGACCAAAAATCCGGACTTACGAGCGACACGTGTTTCGGGTTCCGACATACGAATTTTCGTCTTACGAGCGATTCGTAGGAACGGAACTCGCTCGTAAGTCGGGGACAACCTGTATATATATATATATATATATATATATATATATATATATATATATATATATATATATATATATATATATATATATATATATATATATATACATATATATATGTGTAGTGATACACCTAATCTCTGATATTTTAGGCTTGACCTTCAAGTACACCTCTCTGCATCTCTTTGAAACTCTCAGTGTTACACCTTCTTGAAACTCTCAAGGAGACAAATGGACACTTTTATTTTTTACAATTATTATGAATTAATGGACACTAATTAATCAGATTGAACTTTCTCTTTAATGTGTGTTAATTCAGAATTGATCAACAGTATATTTTTGTCATTTAATGATGATTTTACTAAGCTGGTATATTTTAAATATGCCAAAGTTAAGAGAACATCTCAGAATGATCTTGCTTTAAACTGTCTGCTCTATGCAGAATAAGTGTCTAAAGTTGAATGAACAATCCTTCGTATTTGTTTGAACTGTTTTTGTTTCGAAGGAAAAGTGCTAGACATAGCTTGCTTTCGGTCTCCCGTCCTTTCTAAAAACAATGAATCTGTTCTCAAAACAAGTTACATTGCTTGTTCACATGCACCTGCATCTTCTCACGTATGTTTTCTATGTTTTGTCTACCCTATCATCTGTCACTCAAACTCACTCACTTGCAAAGTCACTCCTTCTCTAGTGATGGACAGCCAATCAGCAGGAAGTATGTGACTAAGTCACACCCCCTCCTTAAAAGGGCACTTCCTGCATTTTTGGCTTTAGTGCTTTTGGGAGAACTAACTCGCAACTGGTCTCTCTCCTCTGGGAAAGCTGGAGACGTTCCGGTCATATGTCAAATAGACCCACGTTTCAGCTGGAATCACAGTAAAGCCTTACTGTGATCCTTTCACTCATTTCTGAAAGAATTTGTTTTCTGAAGTTTTACTTTGAAAGTTCAGCCAGTAGCTGGTCCTGTTCCTGCCGGGAGAAGCGTCCTTCTTGCTCGTCTGAATCAGTTCACACACGCGGAGGTCATCTGGACGTGAACTGGACAACACAGTCCGTTAGTGTCCACAAACTTCAACTCTTATCTCCAAGACATATCGTCAACAGGTAACGAGGCGTTGATGTGTTCTGAACGTGTGAGAAGCCCAGCTAAGACCTGTATGGGAAAGTTTGCCACCCTGGTTGTTTCAAAATAATCAACTCCAGTTAACTTAGCTTTCATCTTCTTCCTCCTATTTCTTATTTTTCATAAGCTTTTAATCTGTCAAGTAATGTGCCAACAGTTTAAGTTCTGT
Source organism: Garcialebias charrua (assembly GCA_038048925.1). Classification (NCBI taxonomy): domain Eukaryota; kingdom Metazoa; phylum Chordata; class Actinopteri; order Cyprinodontiformes; family Rivulidae; genus Garcialebias; species Garcialebias charrua. Next base: position 67,498 of record JBBPBX010001087.1, on the reverse strand, counting down.
CTGTTTGTTTTAATTTGAATTCTTGTCAACGTAGTTATTAAATCAGAGCTAATATCGATACAAATGTTTAATGTAATTTTTGTGATAGTTTCAATAAAAGGTCTATTTTTTTGGTAGACCAACATAAGTTGAAGCCTCTCGTGAAATTACATTTTTCCTAATTACAGTAAAAGCAATTTAATATCGGAAAAAGGAAGAACTCGCGCATTGGTGGCAGGTTGTGCAGGTAAACTCTGCTCAGACCTGCGCATCTACAATAATGGTGGTCCAGTAAGTGTTTAAATACCTTACAGCCACATTATTTCATTACACATGTATATATATATCTTTCAACATTAATCCTGGGGAATTTTTTCAAGCAGGCAAGTGTCAAATTTATTTTATTTTTTCATGAATTTTTATGCTGTCATTCAAGAAAATGAAAGCAAATCTACATGAAATAATGTAACAATTGTATTAGAGGTTTCTTCCAAACTGTACCTCTACAATAGCTTCATTAAAACTACACACTCTGACATTAGAGTAGCATCTCTTGGCATCCAAAAGAAAGATTTGTAAAAGTCGTGCTTGTTTAATGATTCTTGTTTTTAGCTCAGCTCTGCTTCAGTCCATCGTGTCCTCTGAGTCACCTCCTGCAGAAGCACAAGCTCTAATCTACCAGGCAGTGTGAGTAAAAGTGAACAATCATCAGCTCTGTACTCACAACACGAGAGCTGGAGGCCTTCTGCAGCTGGCTTGCCTGAGAAACACAGAGCGCCTTGAATCACTGTGTGCATCCACAGTTGCTCTGCAGGGTTTGAAGCGTGTGAACTTAGCTTACAGAGCGAGTAGATGCTGCAACTTGGCCTCCGTCCTGCGAGAAACAGGCGGTCTTGATCATAAACATCCCCACCTGCTGATTGGTTGGAGAATCGGGCATCTCCAACTGCAGGTAGATACGATACACCTGACCGAACGTCAACGCCTGCAAACGTCAACAGACACAACGGGATGTGGTTTAAAAAAAAAAGAAGAAGAAAAGGGACACATTTAACAGATACAGCTGCTGTCAGTTCTTTATTTAGACTCATAAAAATGAACGTCATATTAATAATTTATTAGAGTCGTTCTTTTTCCACGGTGAAATATTTATACAGCTAATGACTAAAAACAAGCAGAAAAAAAAAAAAAAGAATTGGGTGCACATGTTTGAATTTATTCTGGATTTTCAGTGATGAATACAGAGTCAAAATTATACATACAAGATCAAATATTTATACAGCCACCTAAATTTATTAATAATGTGCTGCTGAAGATTCTTGTACATATTTTACTTGGCAAGGACAAATCCCCTTAACTTATTTTTAGTGATCATGACTGACTGCAGATGGTGGCTTTTCTTTGCCAACATAACAAGATTTGTTAGACAGCACTTACTCAATTGACTAATATTCACCGGTCACTCTCAGATGAAAGGTCATTACTGAGTAATAGTTCAAGAACATCCCCAAACCCACCAAGGCTCAAGCCTGCCATGAACTAGAAACAGCTGGAACAGCTGTGTCACCATCCAGTGAAGACAGTTTTACATCTATTGGATTTGAAAAAGAGACCCCGGCTCTAAAAGTGACATGTTCAGGCTTGAAGGAAATTCAGAACTGTCCTAATGGCCAAATGTCCTCAGGAGAAAGGTTTTAAAGTCACGTGAGAGTCAGGTCATCTGAGCGTATTTTATTATTATTATTTTTTTTTACATTTCATCCTTCATCCAAAGGACTTCATCAGTCTGAGGAGCCACAACACAAACTCAGTCCCACAAGCAGCACACTCCCATAGTGGACCAACTAGTTTGCAGGTGAAAAGATGGTTTCTGGGGCCCACCCTCCACTATGGGAGTGTGCTGCTTTTTGGGACCAAGTTTGTTTTGTGGCTCCTTGGACTGATGAAGTCCTTTGCATGAAGGACTAAACGTCTCAAAAAACAAAACGAGCAAAAAAACCCCCAAAAAAATAAATAAAAACACGTAAAGATGACCTGACATGTTTGATTTTTCTTTACCAGGATTACTGACCATGAACTTTGATGTCACATGAGACGAAGCGTTATCTGGCCACAATGACAAAACATATGTTTGGAGGAGTGAAGATGAGGCTTTCAAAGCTAAAAACACTGTCCCAACTGTCAAATGAGGACTACTGTAACTCCAAATTCTTCAGCGTCACCTCATATCAACTGCTAGAAACTTGAACACAAACTGAAAATTTGTGGACTATATTCAAAAGTTGAGTCTGTGCTAGAAACCAAACAATATAAATATACTTTTTTTCCTTCCTCGCTCTGCAAGAGGTGGCAGCTTCGTTGCTTTCTTCCCCCCCACCCCAATCTTTTTCTTTTTCCCTGCTCTGCTCTCTGTTTGTCTGCAGCTCCTCGAGCACTCATCTTCCTGAACGTAAATTGAGATTATGGATTTGGTATCATGGATGATCAACTCTATTGACAATATTTTTTCAACAAAACGACAAGGTCCGGGGGAACCAGCTTGCCCAGCACGGACACACCCTGGTGGATATGTCATGGACTCGTGGGGAGAGTGGAAGGTGATGTGTCTCTCAGTCCTGTCTGTGGAGGACGTTGAAGATGTTTACATAATTGGATTTATGATGGCAGGGGCTCTGCTTTTTGGCATCGGCGGGGGTCCGCTCTATCGGAAACTGAGGAAGACTTCGGCGGCTGTTTCGGCCATGACAAAGCTTCCGAGTCAGTGTGAAAGTTTGATCCGTGCCGTGACTTAGCTAAATCAGCTGATTTATGAGCTTAACCTTAAGGTGGAGGCGATTTATAATCGCAGGCCACCGACGGCTTCTGGGACTCGTCAGCGTGGTGGGTTCGACCTTGAAGAGGATTCATAGCATGGATCAGTGGAATGGATTCCCACAATTAGGCCATTATGTGGCCAAGATGGTGTAGTGGCAAGGGAACTGGACTTGGGACCCGGAGGACCTTGGTTCGAACCCCAGTCACGGCATAGTTTTGTGGTGTGTTTGAGCAGCACATCTAATCACAACTGCTCCCCGGCGCGTTTTCTATAGCTGCCCGCTGCCACCTGGTGGTGATTGGGTTAAATGCAGAGTCAAATTTCGTCTTGTGTGGAAACATGCATAGATGACAAAAATATGACATTATTATCATTATTATTATTATACAGTATTTGGAATCGGATCGTCCAGATGGACTCCAAGGCTGAAGGAAAAAAATATATCTGCCTGAGGAAAATCAACAATCAAGCTTATCAGAATCTGACTCCCCGCCAGCCTTTGA
>JBBPBX010001087.1:53604-64130 GCA_038048925.1 Garcialebias charrua | reverse complement strand
TGATTAATTAGCTGCAGCTTCGTACACTTAGTCCTTCTTTCGGACGACTGTGCGTACATATTCCCGTTGTACCTCGGTGCAATGTCAATAAAGATTATTCTGATTCTGATACCCCATCACTTCTGCAAAAGATGAACGGTCAAATAGATTAGCCTAGATTATGTCAGAGTTTTTCTGATTGATACATAAAGTCTATGGCTAAACTTGTTACCACATTTACCTCAACAGCTGGGTGTATGTATATATTTGGGCTAGTACGTATAATTTTGACCTTGTATATGAGTGATATCACTGTAGTTGCAAATTTTTCCATCCCCCACAAATCAATTTACTGTAAATCAATAATTAAAAAGTCCTAAAATAATATGACACTTATGCCTATAAAGAGTGTAATTAAACTTCTGTCTGCAACTATTTACAGTATACCTACATGCTTTTTGTTTCTCAACAAGGAGATGTTGGCTACAGGGTAAGAGCATGGAAAGGAAGCTGGAGATTCACAGTCTGTCCTGTAAGAATAAAAAAAGGGAAACAACATAAGCAAAAGCAAAAGAAATGTATAAAAATAAAACACAAAGATGCAATAGAATTGTCAAATCACACCTGTAGTAATAGTGCACAGGTGTAGAAAAGGCTGCCTTGGGCATGTAGGAGTAGTAAAAGCTCCCGTATAAAAAAGCAGCGACACAAAGGAGCAGAAGCACGAAGGAGAGCACGGTGAGTCCCTGTAAAATTCTCTGACGAGCTCGAACAATCGCCATGACGACAGCATCCTGGAGCCTCATCAAGGAGACGGAAGGTTCTCCGTCATCTTTTGAAGGCAGATGGCTGTCCTGCTCCATAAAGTCTAATATCCAGACAAAAAATTATAATAATAAATCAGAAATAAAAGCGGCAGAACATTTGGACACACTGATTACGACAACGAATAGGAGGAGCCTTTCAGCTGTGGCGTTTCACAACCAGACTGAAGAGCGAAGCAATTTCTGGGCGAGGTTTTTCTTGGAATAAAGACACACAAATGCAAGAAAAATCAGGCAGCTGATGTTTTAATGACAAGAACACAATCGTCAACATTCAAAGAACCAAAGAAAAACCCACCGAGTCCAATCACAGTCACAAGGTTAAGGCCTTTCATACCATTTGACCAACAGTCAACCAACCGTCTGACGAAGCTGAGAAATTACAGGTTTTGCTACCATATTGCTGGAAAATATTCAATATTTAAAACTTGTCATCGAGGTTTAATTCAAGCTACTTAGTCTGTCATTTTTTGTAAATGAAGTTGAAGTTTTCAGGGATCAAGATGCAGACTGGCTGGACCAGGGGTCTGCAACCTGCGGCTCTGCAGCCACATGTGGCTCTTTGGTCCCTCTGCAGCAGCTCTTTCAAGCTTTGACCAAAACTAACATAAAACTGAATTTTATAGGATGTTGTACCCACAACAAAAAATGACTAGTTTTAGCTGTTTTTCTGTCATTTCCTTTGCAAATATGTGGACACTAGTAATACACAGAGTAAATTATACTCCTTTAACTTTATGCGTTTTTTCTTCTTTAAAGTAGGATACTCAATTTCTCCACAATTAAAAAACAACAACACATAAGCCTGAACTGTTCATTGTTTGTTTTACAAAAAAATATATATTTCCTTTTACAAGAATCCAGCCTTCTGCGATAGACTTGCAACCTGGATCTGAGCACCAGTGATCCTCCACAACCAAGAAAGTAAAAAGCAAGTAAAGATAATGGAATCCAGTCTTTTCTTTTGTCTCAAAATGGAAAAATGTCAATAAATGTTAACAATCATTAGATGTTTTTAGTTTTATAACTTAACGCCTACTGGCCAGAAAACCTCCCTCTAACAAACTTAAAGTGGGCCATGGGCCACCAGTTGATAATGACAACTGCAGTGAGTTTTGCAGCTCTGGACACATTTAATCTAGTGAACAAAGGGGCAGAAATGGCTCTTTTGATCCTAAAGGTTGCAGACCCCTGGGCTGGACATTTACAAATTAAACATTTTACCTCAAAAGCACAAAGAAAGCTGAGGTTTGACCCAGCACCAGCGTGTCTTCAGCTGCCACCTGTCTTGCTGTGAAAACTCACCTCTGGGTTCTGTTGGCCAAACTGAGCTGTTGGGAAAGTCCTCCCTGAAGTGTCCCAGTCCACTCTGAACAGAACACTCTTCATGTGTCTCAACGTCGGTGCGTCCAAATGTAGCACTGGACGAGCGGTTTTTTAGTCCAGCCCACACGAGGAGGAAGAGTTCTTCCAACTGGGACGGAGTTCATAAACACGATGAAGACCATGATATAAACTTTAAGAGATGCTATACTTATTCTTAACGTGCTCCTTTCATGTTTGTTTTACACATTTTTCTCCCACATAACAAAAATCAGCAGTTGCAATCTACTTTTTAGGACAAATAGAAATGACTAAAAGTAATTTGAAGCTGAAAGTTTGAAAATGTCCAACTAAAGTTAAATCAATGGGTCTTTTCTTTAATATATTATACATACATGTAAATTAGGTCACAGAGATTTCCTGATCCAGGATCTGTTTTAGTTAATTGTTCTGATTTTTATCTTTTTCTGTTGTTCTTTATTTCTATAAATGTGTTGAGTTTGATTTCTCCGTAATCACCTGGCAGAAAAAGCTACCGTTTAATTGTGGTTTGTCACATCTTTTGTGTTTAGTTGGCTATTTATCTTTTTTTTTATTCCAAACTGTGCTTTTTTCCCCATTCCTGTTGCAGAATTTTCTTGCATACTTTGGTCTATATCTTTTTGTTGTTGCAACATCAACTTTTCTCAGCTGTTGGATAAAAATAAAAGTATTATTTTGTATTCGTCTAGTTTATTAGGAAAGCTTGTACCTAGATTTAAAGCACTTCTGCTAAATTAATTATTAAACCAATTTCTGTTCAGTGAAGACTCAGCTTTGTGTGTAATTTGTGAGTGTGTTAAGCTGAATTGTGTCATGCTCACTTGCATGCAAAAGTTCAAGCATCCCATCACTTTGTGTAAAACTGTGAGCAAAATAAAATGAGCTAAAGGTGTAAAAGTCAGAGAAAGCAGGACATAGAGGAGGTAGTCGGAGTGAGGGCAGAGGATGCAGAGGACACTGAGCTGGAGGATGACTTGCTGTGGCAACCCCTGAAGAGGGAATAGCCAAAAGAAAAACAAGAAGTTGCTTCAATTTGGATTTACAAAATTTAAAAAAATGCCCCCCCAAAATGTAGGGCATTCCACAAAGTTAGTACATACAGTATAACACACTCTCTGTTTCTAAAGGCCTTTATTCCCAGAAAAGTCTTTCAGACTTTAAATTTGTGGGTTTTTAAATTCAAAGAATTTCAAATTCTGTAAGAGATTCTTACATGAATGTTACTTTGAGGACTCTTGTGGTTTTAAGAATTAACTGCTTACATTAGGGAGGGCCATTATCTTCAGATGATTAGTTCTGGTTTGGGTCACTCACGATGCTGTTTTGAAAGCCACATTTTCCACCATCATTTTCTAGATTTACTGTATCATGAACTTAACAAGATTTTGCTACTATTTATAAAATATTCCTCTCACACATCCATGGTATTAGCTCAAGCCTAAAACATTAACATTACCTAGGACTTTTATTTCTACATGCACACATTTTTGCACACATTTTTAAAAATAAAAATAGTAGACACAAAGTCATGGTAATTGATAAATACATAATTTAGCGATAACCACACCCAAAAGAGCAAATTTGCATGTACTTCGTGATAAGCTGAAAAAATAGCAACACGGGGTGTTGCATTTTGCATTGTACAGGTAAACAGGCCCTAATTACGGTGGCCCTGAGGTGTCCTAATAGTGCTCCAACGTTTTCACAAAACGCAATCTAAAAGAGATGAGTGTTTAATTGGCTCACCTGCTCGTTGTAACGTGCTGCAGCTCAAGCACCATTAAAAAAAACACACAAACAAAACAAGAAAGTTCAAAACATTTGCCGCAAGGCAATTATTTACCACCAGGTGGCAATGTGCTGAAATTGAGCAGAAACACCCCGCCAAAAATGTATTTGAGAGTAGAAGAAGAATCTTTCGACCAATCACAAGCCGCGCTTCACTGTACCCGGAAGCGGTCCTATGTTTTTTTAGAAAACAACTGAAAGGTAAAGTTAAAGTTAACATTCTTCTGTATGCTCAAACCACGTTAACGACACTTGTAATAATGTTTGATTAGATGTAAAAACTCACACTAATTTTACTGTTTTAATTTATGTTGAAGCGTGTCTATCTTACGGAATATCCATACTTATTTAGTAGATGCACTGCAGTCAGTACTACATACTCCCCATAGACTGAGAAAACACTCGTACAGATGTTATTAGCCATACTTAAATACTATGGTGCTAAGCTAAGTATAATCAGTCCGAGGAAAAACTTTGGCTTATTGTGAGAGTTTAATGGTCTAAAACTGGGAATAATGTTACAGTAGCCTACTGCATTGGTATAAGTGCAAAGATGTAGAATAACAAAAAAGAAAACAATAAAGTTTATTTTAAAATGTTGTAGTTTTTAGGTCCTCTTAATATTTTTCCTTTGAGTAAAAACATCTAAATTGAAAGCGTCACTTTTCAGATTTAAAGCTCGTCAGAAAGCAGCTGAAAAAACACATCATTTAAACATTTCTAATATTGTTTTTAAACTCCAAAAGCTAATCACTGATTTTAAAGCCGCTTTTTGGTTTGAGCGTTCAAGCTAACGAGTTAAACAATGTTTAAAGTGAATTTTTTTTTATTATACTGTACAGTATATTTATTTTTAAAACCTACCATACACTAAGTTTTATGTTGCTCTTAGAAAACTGAAGGGATTCTGTCATTTTATTTTCTGTTGAAAAATATCTTAAATTACTGTGCATAGTAAAAAGAAAAACTATAGAATACTGTAGTTTAGTAAAGGGCATAAGAGTAATTTGTTCTGTTTCCTCTTGTCTTAAGGCCACATGATGTCTTGTAACACCAGTGTTACCCAGCTTGATTTGTCTTCGCTGGGGCGGGTAGAGCAAGTCCCAGTCCACCTCCTGCCCTGTGAGATTGAGTACAACGGCGTTGCCCAGGTCTCACAATATTTTACTGCTACCACAAAAGATCGTAACCAAGGTACTACAGTTCCATTTCTTCCACTGGTAATTATTTTCTACCAGGGCTAATGTTAGATACCAGATAACAGAAATTAACTTTAGTAACTCAGATGGATCCAGGAAAAATCTGCTATTTTTTTTAACTGCAGAGAAGACAGTGTCATTCAGAGGACGTGGGCTGAAGGGACAGGAGATCAGTTGTCCACAGGGCTACACTGGCCTGGTACTAAAGGAGGTCAACAAGACTGGCTCTGACCAAGAGGTGAACAAAGTCCTCTGTGAGAACTGAAAAACTGCACAGGCCTTCAAAACATTATGCACTGTGGTGGTTCTTTATGTTGCTGAATTACATGTTTGCATGTGCAGGACCGGACAGTGAGGATATCCTCTTTGTTTAACAAACTGACATACTGGAACCTGGAAACTCCTCCAACTTCAGATGATACTGTGGTGATGGCGATGGACTGGCCTGAGGTGGCAGAGGCAGTAAGTCATTTACAAAGCTAACTTCAACGATGATAAGCTAAAATATGTAATCCACTTCTCTTTGTAATTTTTTTATTAGATATTATTTCTACAGTTACGATGTGTTTTATAGTGAGTCTGAAGTTTCATCTTAATCTAGACCAAAATTACAGGTGTTTCCTCACCGCTTGTCAGTTTTACTCAGGCCTGAACAGAAACTGAGGTTTTTCTTTGTTGTTGACAAATTGACTTGCCTCAATTTGCAAGAACCAATATGTTTACATCTAGTTTAATCAGAAATTTGTTTTGCAATACATTGTATCAGCGTAAACTTGTTTAGTCTGGCTCTCTTGGGCTTGGTTCAACTGACTGATTCAAAGTTTAAACCAGGAAAAGGGGAGAAATAACTAATTTAGATTAACATTTATGGTAAATGATTTTCCAGTTTGGCTCAGCAGATACTTTCAGAATTAAAAAAACGATGTTTGACAGCAATATTAGATTAATTACAGAAAATTCAAACCTAAATGTGGACAGACTTATATGTGCTGCTGTTTTGTCTCTTAATAGATCCATGGACCAATAGAAGACTGAGGAAACTTCCAGTTGAAAGGTGTCAGGCAGACGTCGCCTCAGCATTTACAAGTGATAATAAGTTGGTTATGAACCAACAATAATGAAGATATGTTAGAAATTCTATAATGTTGTGCAGCTGCTGCAAACTTGCAACAAATTAATGTTCAGATTCAGCATCTGTTCTTTTGTAAATAAAAGCAAAACATCAATGGCTGGAAAAAGTAATTTTATGAAAAACCACATGTACATGTCATTTCCACAAGACTCTTTATTCACCAGGTCACATTTAAGTTCAGAACACTCACACCTACAAAACCCTCTAAAATCTAAACAGTCATTGCTGATGTATTAGGAGTATCCAGTTTAAAACTCTAAGGCTTGTATGCTAATTTCAACACACTTTTTTGTACAGAAAGTGTTCAAAGGTATGTAAAACAGTGCAGAACATGAAATTCTACTGGGGCATTCAGGCACAGTCCAACTTTAGATTTACCAGTAGACATAAAAAATATAGAAATTTATGTTAAAAAAAAGTCACAGAAATTCACCCAAACCAAACATTACAGTAATTGTAGAAAACCTTAATTTAGTCACTGAAGGTTTGCTTTTCATCAATGGAACCAAAATGAACAAGGAAAAAAAAAACACGTTTTTTATTTATTAACAAAATGGAAACACTTTAAACAATTACCGGTAGTCCTATTTTCTGTCACTCAGCTGCAACCTAAATACAACAAATCTGATACAGTTAACTGAAGTTGAGAAAACAGAAAAATGACAATGTGGCACATCAAACATACTGTATGTAGTTAATAACATATTGAATAGTTTTGCAAAAAGATGAAAGGAAAAGCTACATAATAAGTTATATATGTTATAAAATGTCACTCTCAAATTTTAGTACTTAACAGCCATATATTTGCCTGTTGATTAAGCAGTTTCATTGGATTTATCCAACAAAAACAATACTTTTGTTTTTTATCTTACAAACCGGATTCCAAAAAAGTTGGGACACTAAACAAATTGTGAATAAAAACTGAATGCAATGATGTAGAGATGGAAAATGTCAATATTTTATTCGTAATAGAACACAGATGACAGATCAAAAGTTTAATCTGAGTAAATGTAAAATTTTAAAGGAAAAATATGTTGATTCAAAAGTTCACAGTGTCAACAAATCCCAAAAAAGTTGGGACAAGTAGCAATTAGTGGCTGGAAAAAGGATATTGAGCATATAACGAACAGCTGGAAGACAAATTAACACTAATTAGGTCAATTGACAACATGACTGGGTATAAAAAGAGCTTCTCAGAGTGTCAGTGTCTCTCAGAAGCCAAGATGGTAAGAGGATCACCAATTCCACCATTGTTGCACAGAAAGATAGTGCAGCAATACCAGAATGGTGTTACCCAGCGTAAAATAGCAAAGACTTTTAAGTTATCATCATCAACCGTGCATAACATCATCAAAAGATTCAGAGAATCTGGAACAATCGCTGTGCGTAAAGGCCCAGATATAGCTCTGCGTACGGCCTGAATGCCACTCTACGCGCGCGTTCTGTGCGCGCACGTTCACAAGCACAGCTCTGCGTTCGTTCTCGCGTTAATGCTCGCGTTTTCGCTCCAAATTCTTGACGTCATTTGAGCAACAGCAGGGCGGAGCGTTTACCTACGGGACAAATTGAGTTCGCTGATTGGTCATTTGCTGACACGCCTACTGAATTGATTGACAGGTCGGGTGGGGGAAAAAAGGCACTTCACACAGCTTCTGCCGCAGCGGTATTCTGTGTTTATATGTTAATAAAAAGTTCTAAAAAATAAAATAAAAACAGGAGCGCTGGTCCAGCACACCAGAACACCAGGAAATCTGCAGAGCCTCGCGCAACCACGTTGGACATGAGTTTAGTTCGCTCGTGACAAATTCATTCATTTCCTCATTATTTCAGTCATGGAGTCAGCGGAGGAGGAAGCGATCACTTGACTTTTGGCAAAAAACGAAACAAAAGAAAAGACCAGATCAGGGATGAAGAAGGGAAATTTAATACATTTGTGTCACATACAAAACAGTCCGGCGCCGGGCAGTTTATTGTGAGACAACGCGCTCGCATACGTAAAATTTGAGCTTGGCGCGTACGTGCGGCGTAGAGTGGCGTACGGCAGAACGCAGAGCTATATCTGGGCCTTAAGGGTCAAGGCTGTAAAACTACTGGATGCTCGTGATCTCCGGGCCCTTAAACGCCACTGCACCTCAAACAGGAATGCCACTGTCAAGGAAATAACAGAATGGGCTCAGGAATACTTCCAGAAAGCATTGTCAGTGAACACAATCCACCGTGCCATCCGCCGTTGCCAGCTGAAACTCTACAGTGCAAAGAGGAAGCCATTTCTAAGCAAGCTCCACAAGCTCAGACGTTTGCACTGGGCCAGGGGTCATTTAAAATGGAGTGTGGCAAAATGGAAGACTGTTCTGTGGTCAGATGAGTCACGATTTGAAGTTCTTTATGGAACACTGGGACGCCATGTCATCCGGACCAGAGAGGACAAGGATAGCCCAAGTTGTTATCAACGCTCCGTTCAGAAGCCTGCATCACTGATGGTATGGGGTTGCATGAGCGCTTGTGGCATGGGCAGCTTGCATGTCTGGAAAGGCACCATTAATGCAGAGAACTATGTTCAGGTTCTAGAACAACATATGCTCCATCTAGACGTCATCTCTTTCAGGGAAGACCCTGCATTTTTCAACAAGATAATGCCAGACCACATTCTGCAGCAATCACAACATCATGGCTACGTAGGAGAAGGATCCAGGTACTGAAATGTCCAGCCTGCAGTCCAGATCTTTCACCTATAGAGAACATTTGGTGCATCATAAAGAGGAAGGTGCGACAAAGAAGGCCCAAGACGATTGAACAGTTAGAGGCCTGTATTAGACATGAATGGGAGAGCATTCCTATTTCTAAACTTGAGAAACTGGTCTCCTCTGTCCCCAGACGTCTGTTGAGTGTTGTAAGAAGAAGGGGGGATGCCACACAGTGGTAAAAATGGACTTGTCCCAACTTTTTGGGGATTTGTTGACGCCATGAAATTTTGAAACAACATATTTTTCCCTTAAAATGATACATTCTCTCAGTTTAAACTTTTGATCTGTGATTTGTGTTCTATTCTGAATAAAATATTAGATGTTGGCACCTCCACATCATTGCATTCAGTTTTTATTCACAATTTGTTTACTGTCCCAACTTTTTTGGAATCCGGTTTATAGTTTGACCAGAAACGCTGCTGCTGCCTTTAGACCCAGGGCACGGCTTCCTTGACTAAAAATAAATCTTGTGATCTTAATAGGACACACCTAGCTAAAGCCATGACGGCTGTCAAAATATTAAAAATTTCAATGTTTTTGATTTGTATTTTTTGGATTATCTATGACAAAAATGTATTCTAAATACCGGTAGGCATATTTCACTTCTAAAGATATACCAAATAATTTATAAATCAGCAAAATTGTGTTTTGTTTCTAACAATTAGTTGTTTTTCAGCCGTAAACTACTGTCAGTAAAATAATCCCCAGATGCAAACAAGAAGAACAGCAAAATCAGAGAAGCCATGTAGAAAATTAATGTTAGTTCTTCTTTGGAAAAGATACAGTGACTAAAAGCTGAAAGGACGAGCGTAGAGTAGTGGCAATAGTCATTTTGGGGGAGGAAATTGACAAGTGGAGAGTGTTGAAACAAATGTCAGATATAAATGAGCTGTGCTGAGATGTTCTGAACTGAATTGTCATAACTGATCAACAAATTAGCTGTAAACAATGGTGAGGCATACCAGTAATTGCTGATGCAACCCCCAGTCATTTAATATTCAAGAAAGGGTGTTAGGAGCATACAAATTAAAATCAAAAACATTGAAAATTAAATTTTTACAACTACGAGTATTATGGGCTAGATAAAAACACAAAACAATAAAAAGCACTACAGTACTGTCATGAATTTTGTATAATACAGACAGGACAAGAATTTTATCAAACCGTGTACAGTACAGTTCTAACATTACCGTTTTCACTTGTAGAGTATAAATGTCCGCTTGTTATTTTATCACAACATTTGAATACAGCTCACCTATCATTCTATGATATGTGTAAGATTAACTGCAGTGGTAATGACAAATGTGTTTCAAATTACGAACCTAAAACACAAGACTAAAAATGATACAAAATGTAGCATAGCATAAAAAAATCTTCTTTACACTCATGTCAACTTTGGGCAAACAAATCTGATAAATGGGGCAGAATATAACTCATCTGCTGCTGGTGTTTATTCTGTGTTTTTGAGTCAATGAGGATTAAGAGTTACGAGAAA
>JBBPBX010001086.1:94108-109981 GCA_038048925.1 Garcialebias charrua | reverse complement strand
TTACCTCGTCACAGACTCTACGACTGCGCAATTGATTTACTTGCTGGTGCTCCACTACCTGCTAGTAGGTTGTATAACATCTCAGGGCCTGAAAAGGCAACCATGACAGAATATATTGAGGAGTCTCTTAAATCTGGTATTATCCGTCCATCTACATCTCCACTTGGGGCAGGATTTTTCTTCGTCTCAAAGAAAGACAAAACCCTCCGTCCGTGTATCGACTATCGGGGTCTGAATCAGATCACCATCAAAAACAAATATCCACTTCCTCTTATCGAATCAGTTTACGAACAGCTACAAGGTGCAACTATCTTCTCAAAACTTGACCTACGCAACGCTTATCATCTGGTCCGTATTCGCAAGGGGGACGAGTGGAAAACTGCTTTTAAAACGCCTCTTGGACATTTTGAATACCTGGTCATGCCTTTTGGGTTGACCAATGCCCCGGCAGTTTTCCAAGCTCTTGTTAACGACGTCCTACGTGATTTCCTTCAGGTCTTTGTTTTTGTATACCTCGATGACATCTTGATCTACTCCAAAGATGAGACGCAACACACTCGACACGTCAAAGCGGTCCTTCAACGATTATTGGAGAATCAGCTGTTCGTTAAAGCCGAGAAGTGTGAGTTCCACAAATCTTCTATCACCTTCTTGGGATTTATCTTTGAGAGAGGACAGGTGAGATCTGACCCGGACAAGACTACGGCTGTGGTGAATTGGCCTGTACCCTCCAATAGGAAGCAGCTACAACGATTCCTGGGGTTTGCCAACTTTTACAGGCGCTTTATTAAAAACTACAGCAAGGTGGACATCCTTCTCACGCGACTCACCTCTACCCGTGTACAGTTTGCCTGGACTGCTGAAACTGAAACTGCTTTTTCTACCCTAAAACGACTTTTCTCCACTGCTCCTATCTTGTCTCATCCGGATGTTTTGAAACAGTTCATCGTTGAGGTCGACGCCTCTGACGCCGGAGTCGGGGCGGTCCTTTCTCAACGGTCATCCAATGATGGGAAACTCCACCCTTGTGCCTTCTTCTCCCGTCGCCTGTCTTCTGCTGAGGCCAACTACGACGTGGGTGACCGTGAACTATTGGCCATTAAGCTGGCCTTGGAGGAATGGAGAGATACGTGGAAGGTCGGGTGTATCCTCATTGATGGAGGGAGTTGGAGTCTCACCGCCGACCTGTTGATCACCTTCACCACAGGGAAAGGACCTATGAACCTAGGCGAGAGTTTCCGAGGGGTGTCCTTCAAAGTGATGTCCTTGGTTGAGAGCCAAACCTTTTGGCCTATCCTGTAGTCGGGAGCCCTGGAGCGGTGTCTGTTAGCAAAACGTTCATTTTGCTCAGAAGTCCTTGCCAGGGCCGCCGTCGTCTGGCGCAAAACCCGACGACAGCGTCTGATGTGGAGGTGGATCGAGGGAACGCTCACATCAGCCTCCTGTGAGGGAAAAAGAGGAGGAGAGAAACCCAAGGCCACCTCGAAAGGAGACCGTCCAGTGGCCACCGAGGTCTGGGAATTGTGGGCGTATTTGATCCACGGAAGATGCTGACTCCAGATGGGTTGGAATCGATCACACACCGCAGGATGGCCTCCAGATCCTGGTTGTATCTCTCTGTTTGTCCGTTGGATTGTGGGTGGTAACCCGAGGAGAGACTGACGTGTGTCCCAAGCGCCGTACAGAACCCCCTCCAGACCTGGGAGACGAACTGTGGCCCACGATCAGACACAATGTCCTGTGGTATGCCATGGAGGCGGAAAACGTGTTCCGTGACGACCTGGGCAGTCTCAAGAGCAGATGGAAGTTTAGGAAGTGGTATGAAATGTGCAGACTTGGAAAAACGATCAACAATGGTGCAAATGACAGTGTTACCATTGGAGACCGGGAGACCGGTGATGAAATCCAAGGCGATGTGGGACCAAGGACGGTTGGGGATTGAGAGAGGTAGGAGGAGACCAGCGGGAGGCTGGTTACCGTGTTTGTTCCGAGCGCAGACAGGGCAGGCCGAGACAAACTCCTTAACGTCCTTCTGAAGAGTAGGCCACCAGAAGGACGCTTTGGTCAGGTGGAGCATACGTCGGATGCCGGGGTGACAGGAGAACCGGGCAGTGTGGAGCCAGACCAGAACCTTGCTCACCATGGAGGCGGGAATGAACAATCTCCCAGAAGGACCCGAGCCAGGGTCAGTTTCGGTTCTTTGGGCCTCCAGGATGTCCTTCTCAATTGGCCAAGTCACAGCACCCACCGTGCAACAAGACGGGAGGATGTCGACCCGGGTCTCATCACCTCTTTCTTCAGGGCTCACCCCGACAAGCGGCTTCGATCGCCGTGAGGCGATCCTTGAGGGGGGGGCACTGTGGGATTCTTGGTTTTTCTGTCTATTTGTCACTCTTCCTTCCACAGCCAATCAGTCAACTCGCCACACCTGCTGCCATTCTGAGGAGGACTGCTGACTCACCTATTTAAGCAGCTGTCAAACACCTCTTCAGCGCTGGGACATCTTCTTCCAATCGGACCTTCCTCGGCCTGACTCTGGTCTTCTCCAAGACTTTCTTCATCCACGGGTCTCATCCTCTGTGGATCATTAGATGTCCTCATCTGCAACGTCTGGTCTCAGCCTGCTCCTCTCTCCAACTGGATCCTCTCACTCCACCTGCTGCAACCCCAGGAATCCCACCTTCAACTCTCCTCCAGAACACCTCCTGCAAAACAAAGTAAGAATTTCAATTCTTCAACGCAAGATTCAAAACCATCATATTACCCACGGATATATACTCACCAACTCTCTCCCCTTCCTTTACAGCTGCTCGAGTACTATTTATCTGCACTGTAAATAAACTTCACTTAACTTTTGCCCTGCCTTGTGTCCTTACTTCCTTGGTCTGCTATTTGGGGTCGACGTTAAAACCAAACCTGATACACATGAGCAAAGTAAACTGATCTGTAAACGTGACGTGTGTGTGTGTGCGGTCAGTCAGTCAGTCAGTCAGTCAGTCAGTCAGTCAGTATGCTAGCAACAGTAGCTACTAGCTGTGCTTAAAGTAAACAGTGTGGTGTACAAGATTATAAAAAGTTTCCAGTCAGTTATAAACCTGAACGTCTGAAGATAACTCCTGTCTGTCCATCTTCAACTGCTCATGAACAGTTTTTACTCCTCAGAGTGTCTGTTAACTTGTGTCTCGTTTTGTTTGTAAGCAGCTGTTTGCAATGCTTCTGATGAATAAATGTGAATGGATTAATAGTTTGTGAAACAGTAACGGGAATTTTTCATGTTATGAAAGAGTGATTATATAATTATTTTTATTTAATTTTAATATTATAAAGATCACTGGCCTGGGGATGGAATGAAATTGAAATAACGAACGAACAGTCGGAAACAAATTCCTTGTGTGTGTCAACAGAAATCAGGAGTGCAGACTTTGTCTCCATCCAGGCTGATGAAACAATGGACATTTCCACTCAGTGTCAGCTGGTGCTTGTGATCTGCTACATTGACAAAGCCCATCATGTTACTTCCGGCACTTGACAAAGCAGGTCGCTTCTCGTTCTGCTCCTCTCCTCCCTAAGTTTTCCTCCCCCTGCTTTTGCATTTTTGTCTCGTCTGTAACTCTTCAGCGCTCACTCGAACCAATTTAAAATGGATTTAATTGCGTGGGCTGTTTCCTCTATCGATTGATCCGGGCTATGACCTCAACGACCCAGCTGTTGTACGAGCTGAATCGCACGATGGGAGCAGTGGTGGACAGCCGCGGACCTGCAGTGCGTTTTGGGACTCGTTTACAGCCGACCGAGCTTCATCAGGGCACAGATGGGGATTTGTAGCTCGGAACCTCACATGATTCGGCGATTTGGACCTAGACAGCACCTGGACTTCAAGGCTGCAGTCAAAGTACACTGTAGCCTGGCCTGAAAATAAATAAAGCAACTAATCTAATCGGGACTCAGAGCAACCTTGAAAAGAGGCTGACTGTAAACTTCTCCTGGAGTCGAAAGCTGTTGAAAACTGTCGCTGCCCCCCCTCCCCCCAGAGGTCTCTGTGTGCATTCAGATGGAGCCGAGCTGAGGCCATCTGCAGACTGTGCTTATCTGAAATGATTACTCACGGACTATCTCCCTGCTTGCCATCAAATGCAACATGTCTTTGTCTTTATCCGTGCTGAAGCTGGTAGAGTTTTTTCGACTTTATCATAGAGTGTCCTAAGACAAAATGTGATAGATTCTTTTTTGAATACCAATGATTATCCGACTGTATGTTCCTTTTTCCATATCTGATTGTTGGCGGCGCGGTTTAATTACTGCTGCGGCTTCCATGCGTACGTCCCTCTTCGGATGGTGCGTGCGCCAATTGCAAAACTTTGTACCTTGGTGCAAATATGCCAATAAATATATATTCTATTCTATGTCCAAGAGAGGTTGTTTGAGTTCATACCTCTCCAAAGTGCCACAGCTGATTCCATCACCACAACACTTCTGGAAAGGTTGAGCTCCATTCTCCCTGATGACCAGAAGATCAAGCTCATTTCACAAGCATATGATGGTGCAAGTGTCATGAGAGGAGCCACAGGTGGTGTACAGAAGAAGATCCAAGATGTCTATGTAAATGCACACTATGTCCACTGCTATGCTCACCAGCTTAACCTTATAATGCAGCAGGCGACTTCCCATATCTCAAAAGTCAGTCATTTCTTCTCAGATCTGGTTGGATTCTCTGGCTTTTTTTCAAGATCGCCAAAGAGAACCAGCATTCTCAATGAAGTGGTGGCCCACAGAGTCCCAAGAGCAAGCACAGTGAGGTGGAGCTTCCACAGCCGAGCTGTGAACACTGTTTTTGAGCACAAAGAAAAACTGCTCCAGTGTTTTGAAACCATCAGGGACTCAGGACAGTTTGATCCTACCACTGTTAGAGAAGCTGGAGGCTTTGTGAGACTGCTGGAGGATGAAAGCTTCAGCTTTTTCCTGAAACTGTTCCATCTGGTCATGCCTCGTGTGGACATTCTCTACAACCAACTCCAGAAGCGGCCCATCGACTCAGTCTTTGTTCAGAGAATCATGCAGCAGTTCACAGACAACATTCAAAAAATCAGGTAAATTAAAATTAATGATAAATTAATTATTACTGATATTTGCTAATGTCTTATGATTCACATTTCTTGTTATTTATAATAATAATAATTAATTCAATTTATAACGCACTTTTCATTACTGAAAATCTCAAAGTGCTACACATATATTGAATGCTACACACATTCATAAACCGGTGGCGGCAGACTACCATGCAAGGTGCTTTCCAGTCCTACCGGGAGCAACTCAGGGTTAAGTGTCTTGCCCAAGGACACAACGACACATGGTGCGGGTCCCGGGAGTCGAACCGCCAACTTTCCGATCGGGAGACGACTGCCATTACCACTACACCACGGCCGCCCGTATTTTACCTGGTGACTAAAGATGAACACTGTTCTCTTATGGTCCAGTAGAGACTCCCTCCCTACTCTTTGTGGAAAACACAGTAGCAGTGTATCCCAGAAGGTCAAGAAACGTCACACACTGGGCCCTGGTGAACTTCAGAGCTACAGAAGTGAGAAGCTAAATGCATGATGTAGGTCTTTTACAATGTTTTTAATCATAGTAGTTCTGTATTGGAGGAGTTTAAGTATCTCGGGGTCTTGTTCACAAATGAGGGAAAACTGGAGCGTGAGATCGATAGGCGGATAGGTGCAGCATCCGCAGTGAAGCGGGCGCTGTACCGGTCTGTCGTGGTGAAGAGAGAGCTGAGTCGAAAGGCAAAGCTCTCAATTTACCGATCGATCTACGTTCCCACCCTCATCTATGGTCATGAGCTTTGGGTTGTGACCGAAAGAACGAGATCTCGGATACAAGCGGCTGAAATGAGTTTTCTCCGCAGGGTGTCTGGACTCTCCCTTAGAGATAGGGTGAGAAGCTCAGTCATCCGGGAGGGACTCGGAGTAGAGCCGCTGCTTCTCCACATCGAGAGGAGCCAGTTGAGGTGGCTCGGGCATCTGGTTAGGATGCCTCCTGGACGCCTCCCTGGTGAGGTGTTCCGGGCATGTCCCACCGGGAGGAGACCCAGAGGAAGACCCAGGACACGCTGGAGGGACTATGTTTCTCGGCTGGCCTGGGAACGCCTTGGGATTCCCCCAGAGGAGCTGCTCCAAGTGGCTGGGGAGAGGGAAGTCTGGGCCTCCCTACTTAGGCTGCTACCCCCGCGACCCGACCCCGGATAAGCGGAAGAAAATGGATGGATGGATGGATGGATAGTTCTGTATTGTGAAAAAGTGAGGAGCACTAGTCTTTACACGTGCAGTGTGAATTTGAATTGTTACTATTAAATTTACACATATACTCATAAAATAAATAGTTGTTAGATGTTAAATAATTATAAAGCTGATTAATAGCCATTTCCCTATCCTCTTGACTACCAGGAAAAATAAATATTGTCCATGCCCAATATTTTATTATTCATATGGAAGAGAAAGGTGCCAAAACCCACCCTTTCATATTTAGCATCATTGAAAAGCACAAAATCAGTCAGAGAATCTTTATTGCCATTTGCACCACATGTGGTACATGTGATGAAACAAGATTATGTACACAGGGTCCCAGTTACCTCCAACAATAAAAAGTAAAAGAAAAACAGTAATAACATCTAAGATATAATAATAATAATAATAATAATAAACTTTATTTGTATAGCACCTTCTTACAATGCCTTGCATTGACCAAGGTGCTTAACAGGATAAAAAGATGAATAAACTGGAACAATAAATCAATGAAAATAGAATAAGAAACAACAGCAATAAAAGAAGGCAATGGAAAAAAAAAATGCTACATACTAAAATAACACTAAAATAACACAAGTAATAAAAGTTACACACTGAAAGCTTTTTTGAACAAGTGGAAATAAAAAGGCAATGGAAATAAAAAGATATGAATTAAAGCTGCACTATGTAACTTTGTAATGCAGTCTGTAACTTTTCTAACAATATATTTTTAACATATTTCTTCACTCTGTCACTATCTACTGACAGACTGATGTTAGACAAAGTAATCTCTGAAAAAAACTATAGTCCCCTTGCTTCTCTATCAGCATTTATAAAAACACTAAAAACACAGAGTGACCCGCCGTTAACCAGCCAATAAAAACAGAGTTTGTAACCAGCCAATAAAAACAGAGCTTGAATTTGAATTTCAGCAGAGCAAGGTGATCATAGGCGTAATTTACACTGGGGATGGGGGGGTTATAACACCCCCAATAATTTGATCCAGTCAATATAACCCCCCCAATAAAATGACATAATTTCATCATTATACATATCTTACATCAATAATTGATTTTCTTTATTCATTTAAATTTTTTAGTAAAATTGCTGCGTGTTTTTAAGCAAACTCCCTGAGGACTGACCCCTGCAAAAAACTTGGAATCACCCATCCCACCGGCTCACGTGGGTCACGGAGCTGCTCCATGTTCCACTTCCAAACAGCAGCTAACAGCAGCGGTTCTACCATTGAGCGTAGTTGATGTTTCAGACGTGTTTTCTCCGGTAAGTTGATGTAAATACAATATTTTTTGCCATTGTGAAGCGTTAGCTGACTGTTCTGTACCAGTTTATAAACATTAATACTTCAAGTTATCAGTTTTTGTTGTTTCATTCATTCAACCTTTATTTAGTCAGGTAAATCTTTTGAACCTCATGGGCTCATTTACGAAAGCGACCTGCTAAAACTAAAGAACGATGAACAGCAATGGTAGAATTTCTTTAAACAATAAACAATAAACAAACAATAAACAATAAACAATAGAAAACAAAAAAGAGAAAAAACAAAAGAAAGAAATACATTTTTTTTAATTTTTTTAAACGAAGTATCAAAAAACAAGCAAAACATAAGGTAGACGTATAAAATCAAAGACAGGAACAAATCTGCATTGTTAATTAAACATGTTAAATTACTAGTTGTGTTTTAACTGCAGCTAGTTCTGCCATCATGACTGGTTTAAATTGATGTATTTCTGTCTAATTCAGCGTTTAAAAATATTCAGTACAGCTTAAATTTGAAAGTTTTTTTTTTAAATTATTTTATGGTAATTCCAGTTACTGAAATCTTAACTAGAAAATACTTAGCCTTTTTTTCTGAGAGATTGATGTTGTTTAATTTAGTTCAAATTATAGATACTTCGTCAAAGACTGCAGCATAAATTGTTGAATCAAGATGTTTGAATAAAATTATTTTAACACCATAACCTTCACAAATTGGTATTTACTGCAGGACTGTTAATTTAAATGTGTTTTATATTATTTGTTTAGCGTATGGTAATCATGGGTCAAGTTCAGATTAGACTCTCTTTCAAGACAGAACAAGAAATAAGAATTATTACAAAGAATATATCAGCATCAATAAACTGTAGAACTGTAACAATTTTTAATTAAATTATCACATTCATGTCCATCTTCATCTTTTCAGATTGACTGAGCGATGGGCTAAGAAATGACACCAGGTTGGTGGAACTGGTCAGTCCTCAGAGAGATGGAGCTGGTACGTTAATGGTGAATTGTTGGAGTTGACTGGTTGATGGGGAGGCTGTCAAAATAAAAATCAAATTAAAGTGATTAGAAATTAGTTTTTCAAATATCAAATGCAAGCCTTGCAACAACTTTGTCTGAAATTTACTGATGATGCCAAGACTTATGTATAACTATAACTTATGCATAATCAGTTAAATTAAATAAATGTAAGGGACATAAAAATCCCTCCAAGCATACCATCCATCCACAGTGACTGGTCTGAATGACTATAGACCGGTGGCCCTCACCCCGATAGTCGCTAAATGTTTTGAGAAACTGGTCATGTCCCACATCAAGACAGCCGTCAACATCAACGAGGACCCTCATCAATATGCATATCGTGAGAACCGATCAACAGAGGACGCCATCTCCTCCGTGGTCCACACTGCTCTCACCCACCTGGATCAGAAGGACTCATACGTGCGTCTGCTCTTTGTGGACTTCACATCTGCCTTCAACACCATGATCCCCCAAACTCTGATAGACAAACTATCCACACTTGGACTAAGCCCCTCTATTTGTAACTGGGTCTTAGACTTCTTAACAGACAGACCACAGTCCGTGAAGATCCACAACTTCTCCTCCTCCACCATCACCCTCAGCACTGGCTCTCCTCAGGGATGTGTGCTGAGCCCTCTTCTGTTCACTCTGCTCACATATGATTGTATAGCCACACATCCAGGCTGTCATATTGTTAAGTTTGCAGATGATACAGCTGTGGTGGGATGCATCACAGATAATGATGAATCCAGCTACAGACAGGAGGTGGAACATCTGGAGAGCTGGTGCAAAGAGAACAACCTTCACATGAATGTGAAGAAGACGAAGGAGATGATTGTGGACTTCAGAAGGAACAAACACACCCACACCCCACTGTATATAGGTGGATCTGCGGTGGAGGTGGTCTCCAGCTACAAATACCTGGGTGTACACTTGAATGATAACCTCAGCTGGAGCAATAACACCACCAGCCTGATCAAGAAAGGTCATCAGAGACTCTACTTCCTCAGACGGCTGAGACGAGCCGGTCTGAGAAGCCCAGTCCTCACCTCGTTCTACAGGTGTGCAGTGGAGAGCGTCCTGTGCTCCAGCATCAACGTGTGGCATGGAGGCTGCACAGTTGCAGAGAGAAAAGCTCTGCAGAGAGTGGTGAAGGCTGCACAGAAGTCTGTGGGAGTCAGTCTCCCCACCATCACAGACATTTACACCTCCAGATGCAGAAAAAGAGCCACCTGCATCATGAAAGACCTCACTCACCCAGCACACTCACTCTTTGCACCACTCCCCTCGGGACGGAGGTTGAGGAGCATCAAATGTAGAACCACTAGACTGAGAAACAGCTTCTACCCTGAGGCTGTCAGACTCATGAATAAATAAATAATAAGAATAAACACTGCAAAATGTCACATCATACTGATACTGTACTGATCTGTTTCTTGTTGCTGCGTTCATCTGTGACCATCTGCTCATGTTCGTGCTGCTGTTTATAATGATGTTTTTCTACTACATTAGGGCTTAGTGTATTACTAGCTGATGTGATGTCTCTCTTAGTTAATCCTAGATGTTATTATTGTATTTCTCTTGCATTTGTTGTTGGATGTAACTGGGACCCTGTGTACATAATCTCGTTTTCAACACATGTACTACATGCGGTGCAAATGACAATAAATTCTCTCTGACTCTGACTCTGACTCTGATCCATATGTACATGTGTTGAAGCTGCACTGGGCGGTGTGGCGTTTTCAAATGATAGCCCAAGCTCCTCCATGGCAACAATCAAGGTGTTTGGTGGGGGCTTGCTTGTTGTGGCACAAGATGCTGTTTGTTTTTTCTTCATGTTTTTTGTCTGGCTTTTACTTCCAAGATGCCCAGCATTGCACAAAATTCTTTTTCTTTAATTTAAGATGTGTTTTGCTGCTATTCTGAGTCTTATTTTTCTTTGTACATCATGACATGAAGGAAGCATGTTTTCTAATAGACTTGCTTCTCTCCATAGGGTATCCATGGTGTTGGGGAGCTCCATGAAGGATTGACTGGTCCTTGTTCTGAAAAGCTTTTCAACTTTCTGGACCAGACTGAAGGCTTCATGTGATGGCCGACACAGGACTCCTGGTTTGAATTCCTTCAGTGTCAGTAAGGTACCATGCTCTCCTTCCAGAGTCTCATCATTTTGTTAATTGAACTTGAGCATCCGTCACAGATGTTGGAATGTTTGATGACTTTATTTACTATGTATCCTGTAAGATGGTACAGAATACAGGTTTCACTGTTGGTGAAATCAGAAGGACTTGAGATGATATAATTAATAAACAGTATAAATAGTAGTAAAGTACTTTATTAAAGCTTGTTTTACATTTTACATATTTTATAATAAATTGTTTGGTAATTTATTTTTGCACAATTAACACTTATTTTGTCACCTGTTACAGTAATCACAGTAAAAGCATTACAATATATTTTAACCCTAAAATATCCCGAATCATTTAAAAAAAAGTAATTTATTTGATAAATAAAAAAAGTAGAGAGCACAACCCCCCCAATGTTAGACCTAAAGTTACGCCCCTGGGAGCAGAGCCATATATGGCTCTGAGGGGGAGGGATCAGAATGTTTATTAATGTTTATGTTTATTAAATTTGTTCATTTTTTTTACAAAAGAAACAATACAAGACAATCCCATAAATGATAATGTACAAAATATAAAAAAATGAAAGGTAGCAGAAAGAAGAATAAATCTTATTATATCTGCCCCTTTTTTCCAACAATCAGATTAAACAATAATAATCTTCAACCAACAGTACAAAATGACTAACTCTTTCTAATTTTCTAACTAATACAATACACATTACGCTATTTCATTTTTTTAACACATTCGTTTTGATCATTTTCTTAAATGTAAACATTGACTTGGCATTTTTAACTACATTCTCCAAGCCATTCCATAATCTAATTCCCTGGATTGAGGTAGAACGTCCCTTCAAACTAGTTCTGAATTGTGGTTTTACAAACATCTCTGTCCCCTTAAGATTATAACAACTTTGTCTTTTAACAAAATGCATTTGGATATTTAAAGGTAATGCATTATTTTGAGCCCTATACATAACTGATAAAATATTATAGTCTACCAAATCATGGAACTTCAATAACTTCAGTTGATAAAATAATGTACTTGATGGATGACAGTAATGTTTTCTAGTGATAATTCTTACAGCTCTTTTCTGTAATACAAAAATAGGCTTTGTGATTGTTTTACACGCATTCCCCCAAACATCAATACAATAGATTAAGTGTGGAACAATGATTGTGTTATACAACAAATACAGAGCTTTATCATTCAATAGGTCTCTGACTTTGTACAGTACTGCAATCGATTTAGCTATTTTTATTCTTACAGAATTTATGTGTTGTTTCCATGTCAGTTTGTCATCAATGATAACACCCAAAAACTTCACCTCACTCACTCTACAAATCTCAACACCCTCAATTTTGAGTGGAACATCAACAGTTTTCTTTTTATTACTGAATATCATGTAATTAGTTTTTTCTAGATTTAATGATAATTTATTTATTTTAAACCAAGTTTGTATCTTGACAAATTCTGTCTTTATCAATTCCAACATTTGTTCTATATCTTCACCTAAACAGAAAAATGTGGTATCATCAGCAAAAAGTACACATTTAAGGAGTCCTGACACATTTACCAAGTCATTCACATATAAAATAAATAGCTTTGGTCCAAGCACAGAGCCCTGGGGAACTCCACATGTGATATTACAGAGGTCAGATCTTACATCATTTATTTGTACAAATTGTTTCCTATCTTTCAAGTAGCTAGATACCCACTGTAATACGGAAGGGCATTGCATTCAACCATGAAAATATTTTTTTGGAGCTTATGTAGTAAAAACGTGATAATTATGTAGTAAAAACGTGATAATTATGTAGTAAAAACGTGATACTAAGTAGTAAAAACGTGATACTATGTAGTGAAAACGTGATACTATGTAGTAAAAACGTGATAATTATGTAGTAAAAACGTGATACTAAGTAGTAAAAACGTGATACTATGTAGTGAAAACGTGATACTTATGTAGTTAAAATGCGATACTAATTCAGGAGCAGCGTTTCCTTTAAATAGAGTAGACCTGCAGACTTCCACATATGTCAGATGGGACAATGGTTAAGACCGTTGCCTTTCATGCAGATGACGCAGGTTCGAGTCCAACCTGGTCTGACTGATTTTTTTTTTTCTTCTTTGGATTATTTATATAATAATATTTATGCTGAAAATACTTTGCTTATCAGCGTGATTGGGGTGTAATGTGGTTAAGTGACGTCTTAATTTATTAGGCTTCATGCTGTCCGCTGCTAATATTTTAAGACATAACAGACACACCGGTCTTTCCTCATCTCCCACCTTCGTCACAGTGAAGCCAAGGCTAAATACGCTTTCTTATTATCTTCGTCTGTCTTCGCCTTTCTTTTCATCCCTGTTAAATATTTCTCCATGCTGTATCTTCACTGCACTTTCTAAAACTTCTCATGCGCTGCTGTGGCTTCTTACTCTGTGAAAAATTATTCTGTGCGCTCAGTCTGACAATAACAGTGCCACTGCCCCTACTGGCGCGGATGTGTAATTACACTATTACAAACCTATCAAAAGTAATGGCAAAAGACTGAAAATAGTTTATATATTTACAATAAATGCATGTACAAATAAGCTAACAGGGAGTGCCTGTATGTTGTTGTTTTTTTAATTTCGTTTTACGCAAGTTGAAGCAGTTGAAAGACTTCAGCTTTAGGGCTTAAAATTTGTTTACAGAACTCCTTTGTTTTTTTTATTTTTTTATTTTTTTGGATGTGGGGCCCACATCCGATTGGCGGGCAGGAACATCTTGTGAAGGTCTCCCACAGGGTCCCAATTACATAAAACAATAAAATAGAAAAACTGTAACATATAAGATATGAACTAAGTTAAATTTTCCTTATATAGGCACTAACGGCATAGAAACATCACATGAATAGCAGTACAATCATGAGTTTGTATGAGCTAGCAGGTGAGCACGAACGAACACAGCAACATGAACAGATCAGCAGCAACTTCGTGATTATTCACAGCAATGATTACCCTTAGTTGACCTACATGTTTACAAGTGTAGACTGCTTCTTGGGAGACCTTCACAAGATGTTCCTGCCCGCCAATCGGATGTGGGCCCCACATCCAAAAAAATAAAAAAAAAAAACAAAGGAGTTCTGTAAACAAATTTTAAGCCCTAAAGCTGAAGTCTTTCAACTGCTTCAACTTGCGTAAAACGAAATTAAAAAAACAACAACATACAGGCACTCCCTGTTAGCTTATTTGTACATGCATTTATTGTAAATATATAAACTATTTTCAGTCTTTTGCCATTACTTTTGATAGGTTTGTAATACTGTATTGAACTGTATGAAAAAAAAACTGTATGGGCAGCACGGTGGCACAACTGGTAGAGCTGCTGCCTCTCAGCGAGAAGGTTGCCGGTTCAAATCCCGGTCCGGGGCCTTTCTGGGTGGAGTTTGCATGTTCTCCCCGTGCATGCGTGGGTTTCCTCCGGGTACTCCGGTTTCCTCCCACAGACCAAAAAACATGCTTGTTAGGCTGATTGGTGACTCTAAATTGACCCTAGGTGTGAGTGTGAGAGTGGATGGTTGTTTGGTGTGAGTGAGACAGGTCCCTCTTGTAAATGAGTCCCCGTGACTCAACGAGGCTAGCCTGTATAAATAAAGGTTGAATGAATGAATGAATGAATGAAATGGTAAGTGTAATTACACATCCGCGCCAGTAGGGGCAGTGGCGCTGTTATTGTCAGACTGAGCGCACAGAATAGTTTTTTCACAGAGTAAGAAGCCACAGCAGCGCATGAGAAGTTTTAGAAAGTGCAGTGAAGATACAGCATGGAGAAATATTTAACAGGGATGAAAAGAAAGGCGAAGACAGACGAAGATAATAAGAAAGCGTATTTAGCCTTGGCTTCACTGTGACGAAGGTGGGAGATGAGGAAAGACCGGTGTGTCTGTTATGTCTTAAAATATTAGCAGCGGACAGCATGAAGCCTAATAAATTAAGACGTCACTTAACCACATTACACCCCAATCACGCTGATAAGCAAAGTATTTTCAGCATAAATATTATTATATAAATAATCCAAAGAAGAAAAAAAAAAAATCAGTCAGACCAGGTTGGACTCGAACCTGCGTCATCTGCATGAAAGGCAACGGTCTTAACCATTGTCCCATCTGACATATGTGGAAGTCTGCAGGTCTACTCTATTTAAAGGAAACGCTCCTCCTGAATTAGTATCGCATTTTAACTACATAAGTATCACGTTTTCACTACATAGTATCACGTTTTTACTACTTAGTATCACGTTTTTACTACATAATTATCACGTTTTTACTACATAGTATCACGTTTTCACTACATAGTATCACGTTTTTACTACTTAGTATCACGTTTTTACTACATAATTATCACGTTTTTACTACATAGTATCACGTTTTTACTACATAGTATCACGTTATTACTACTTAGTATCACGTTTTTACTACATAATTATCACGTTTTTACTACATAATTATCACGTTTTTACTACATAAGCTCCAAAAAAATATTTTCATGGTTGAATGCAATGCCCTTCCGTAGTAATGCTGGTCCTCTAATACCATATTTGTTCAGTTTTTCAAGGAGAATGGTGTGATCAATAGTATCGAATGCTTTTTTTAAATCAACAAAAATACTGATACAATATTGTTTTTGATCGACAGCAGTAGTTATTTGTTCCATTAATTCCATGAGAGCCATTGATGTAGTTTTTTGCTCTAAACCCATACTGACTGTTGCTTAGAATATTTTGTTTATCTATAAATTGATCTAGTCTGTTTACAAATAGTTTTTCAAGAATTTTTGAAAACTGTGGTAACAAGGATATAGGTCTATAATTGTTGAACACACATTTATCACCATTTTTAAAAAGAGGAACTACCTTAGCTACTTTCATATTATGAGGGTGCTTTGCCTGTTGAAAATGCCTGTTGAAAATATTTCTAAGTTCTGTGCTCTACAGAAAGTTACACATAGCACCTTTAAGAAAAACATAAACTAAAAATACACTAAGCACTAATATCATAGAAAACATTACTCCAAACAGCAGCACGAACATGAGTCTGTATGAGCAGATGGGCACGAATGAACACAGAAACATGAAACCGATCAGCAGCAACATGAAACAGATTTTTTGCCTTTGTTTATATATA
>JBBPBX010001086.1:39742-94020 GCA_038048925.1 Garcialebias charrua | reverse complement strand
TACAACCTTGAAATACTTATTCATTTAAATACATCCTGTTGCACCGTTGAAATTCTACCATGTTGTTTTTTACTATGTTTGTAGGACATTGTAAATATCATAATTACATTTTCATTTGTAGGTACTTTATTTTTGTACCTTTATTGCATGCTTTAGTAGCCTGGCCCTTGCCTTCCTATGCAGCTCCGCTCAATTCTCATTTCCCTTCACTGCTCTGTCTGGGACTTCTCCCATAGACAAGGATTTCTACGGTAGATTTTTGACCGGACCAATCAGAGAACAGAAGGCGGAGTTGTGAAAGACGTCGACTGACGCCGTCAGTTTGCCCTGCTTAAAATGGCTGCCGGCACGAAGGAATTTACAAGAGAACACGGTAAAAACTATTATTTCTTTGCTGAGAAAAAATATATTTCTTAGCTGACGTTATATCAGAAGTGTTCCTGAGCTTAACAGTTCCTAAATCAATTCACGAAATGGTCAAATCTGCTGGATTTAAATTGTTTCGGTTTGACATTTTCCAAACAGCCTTGGGTGCGCTACGAAAATAAATTATAAAAAATCAAATTTTATCTCAAATGTTTCATCTAGGCCAAGTCAGTAAATTAGAGCCATATATTTACACACTGGTAGCAGAAAAAATATCCACCGAGTGGTTTCTGAGCTGTTTATCTGAATAGTTAGCTTGGCCCTCGCCAGGCTAACTGGACTGGACAGGCTAACGTGACGTATGTTGCAACTCCGCGCAACATACGTCACGGCCAAACGTTAATAATAATAATAATGAATTCAATTTAAAATGCACTTTTCATTAATGAAAATCTCAAAGTGCTAAGTTAACGATTGGGTAACCTCAGCAGAGGCCACGCCTCCAGCAAGAATCGGTTCTCTATAGGAGAAACTCCAGACCCTAGTACGAAGCGAAGGACAAGGGTCTGGTTTTAACCAGGCTAATGCTTTAGTATTTTTTTGTTTGTTCTTTGTTGTTTTAGTGAGTCAAATTGGTTGTTCTCATTCTGAGCATTTCATGGTACTGTTAGCCTTGTTTTAATCTGCATTTGATAAATAAACACCAGAAAAACTTGAAACGTTATTTTTTTATTTTTGAGAAAATAGCCCCCCCTGGTGGACAACTGAGGAACCAGTTGTCCACTAGCCTGGTTTAAACCAGACCCTGTCCTTCACTTTGCTTCAGACAAGGGTCTGGACTTTTTCCATTGACAAACGATTCTTGCTGGAGGCGTTGGCCTCTGCTAAGGAACAAAACCATTGGATATTTTGAACAGGGAAAGCATTCTGCTCCCTCCCCTCAGAGCCACCCCCCGTGCTCTGGTGAACTTGACTGACAACTGCTCCGCCCCCCTGCAGCTTCTCTCTCGCTGTCGGCTGCCGCGATGCATATTGTGTTTATATGTTATAAAACGTTTAAATAAAATAAAATAAAACCATGGATCGCTGGTCCAGCTCACCAGAAGACCAGAAAATCTGATGGGACTCGGCAGCAACGTAAAACCCGAGTTTAATTCTCGTGACAACCTGAGGCATTTCCGTGTTCATTTTACTCAGCAGGAGGGTGGAGGAGAAGGAGGAGGGGGAGCGATTACTTGACTTTTTGGAGAAAAAAAACTAAAGAAAACTCCAGATAAGGGATTAAGCAGGGGAAATTAATAAATTTGTGTCACATATAAAACAGTCCTGCATCACTTTGCATCGCTTTGAATGAGAACATGCCGCTGCTCGCTGAGCGCTGCCTGGCAGAGCCTTTTATAGGGCTCTGCGCGCTGAGAGAGGTGGGTTAGGGTCCAAAACTCCACCCCTTCTGTTCTCTGATTGGTCCGGTCAAAAATCGGCCGGAGAAATCGTTGTTAATGGGAGAAATCCCAGACTGTGAAGTGAAGTGAAATGAGAATTGAGCGGAGCTGTGCAGGAATGGCGAGGGCCAGGCTAGTTGTCCACTGGTACAGCAACAAAACTGTTCCAAATGTCACCATACCAATAAAAAAAAACCCATGATTTTCAAAGTCAAAGTCAAAGTCAACTTTATTGTCAGATCTGCAATATGTACAGTGCAGGACATACACAGGACCGAAATTGCGTTTCTCTCAGTCCCTCGGTGCAACAGTAAACATCTAAACATTGAAACACTGAAACATATAATAATAGACATAAGCATAAAAATAGTAAAACTAACACTGTCCTGAGTTTTTTTTTTTTTTTTTTGCATAGTGGTATAAAAAAAGAGTATAAAAAGTATAACTAAAATAAACTAAAGGTTTCTAGCATTGACATTTGCAAAGTGGCAAAGCAGCGTATGAGTCAATGTACACAGTATATGTATGAGGTAGTAGTTGATGTTGTTGTAGAGGCAAAAAGTGGCATATGCAGTAAGGCACATTGGGCATCCCTAAATAAGACCGTTCAGAGCACACTGTATATGTACCAGCAGTGGTGTAGATATTAAAGTAGTGTAAATAAATGTAAACAGTAGTAATTACATGTAAGCAGTAGTAATAAAAGTAAACAGTATTAATAAATGTAAACAGAGAATGTAAACAGTATTATGATTATAGGCAGTGATGTAATACAGACATTAGTGCAATTATGAGAAGTAGTGCAAACTGTATGAGCACATGACCGAGAGTTTAGTGAAAACCCGTTTGGTGACACAGAGTCTAGTGTTAAAAACTTTGTGTTGAGTGATAATATGTGAGAAAGTTTTAGTGTTAAGGCAGTTCAAATGGGAGGGGAGGCAGAGCAGGCAGAGTGTTTAGCATTCTGACTGCCTGATGAACAGAGCTGTCTCTCAGTCTGCTGGTTCGAGCCTGGAGACTCCTCAGTCTCCTTCCTGATGGCAGCAGTCTGAAGCAGCTGTGTAGTGGGTGTGTGGGATCACCTGCCATGCGGTGGGCTTTCCGAGTGAGGCGTTTGCTGTGTAAGTCCTGCAGTGAGGGCAAGGAGGTGCCCACGATCTTCTCAGCTGCTCTCACAATGCGCTGGAGGCTCTTGCGGCAGGATGCAGTACATGCACCAAACCACACAGTGA
This sequence comes from Garcialebias charrua, assembly GCA_038048925.1. NCBI lineage: Eukaryota > Metazoa > Chordata > Actinopteri > Cyprinodontiformes > Rivulidae > Garcialebias > Garcialebias charrua. Next base: position 90,980 of record JBBPBX010001086.1, on the reverse strand, counting down.
TGCAGCTGGTCAGGACACTTTCTATGGCACCTCTGTAGAAGGTGCTCATGATGGGGGTTGAAGCTCCAGCCCTTTTCAGCTTGCGGAGAAAGTAGAGACGCTGGTGAGCCTTCTTTGCCAGTGCTGCAGTGTTCCTGCTCCAGGACAGGTCCTTTGAGACGTGCACTCCCAGGAACTTGGTGCTGTCTACTCTCTCCACTGCGGTGCTGTTGATGGTCAGAGGGATGTTGGGCATCCCTCTTCCTGAAGTCCACAACAATCTCCTTTGTCTTCTCCACGTTGAGAGTGAGATTGTTGTGTCCGCACCACAAGGCCAGGCGGCTCACCTCGTTCCTGTAGTCCGTCTCATCGTTGTTGCTGATGAGACCTACCACTGTTGTGTCGTCCGCAAACTTGATGAAGTGGTTGGAGCTGTACGATGGTGTGCAGTCGTGTGTTAGCAGGGTGAATAGAAGGGGGCTCAGCACACATCCTTGTGGGGCCCCTGTGTTCAATGTGATGGTGCTAGATGTGTTACTCCCGATCCGTACTGTCTGTGGTCTCCCGGTCAGGAAGTCTAGCAGCCAGTTACACATTGAGGTGTTCAGCCCCAGACTGTCCAGTTTAAGGATGAGCTGTTGGGGGATGATGGTGTTAAATGCCGAGCTGAAGTCGATGAACAACATTCTAACATAGGAGTCCTTCGTGTCCAGATGTGTGAGAGCTGTGTGAAGGGCAGAGGAGATGGCATCGTCGGTTGAGCGATTAGGTCGGTATGCAAATTGGAAGGGATCCAGGGAGTCAGGGAGGACAGATGTGATGCTTTTCATGACTAGCCGTTCAAAGCACTTCATCAGGATGGGGGTGAGTGCTACTGGGCGATAGTCATTGAGGCATGCGGGCGTTGCCTTCTTTGGGACAGGGATGATGGTGGTGGCTTTGAAACAGGTGGGGACGATGGCCTGGCTCAGTGAGATGTTAAAGATGTCCGTGAAGACCGCTGCGAGTTCCCCTGCACAGTCCTTCAGCACACGACCAGGTATGTTGTCAGGACCAGAGGCCTTCCGGGCGTTAATCTTGATGAATGATCGCCTTACGCTGTCTGAGGACAGCGTCAGCACCTGGCCATCAGGAGAGGGGGGGAGTTTATGTGCTGGTGTGCTGTTACTTGCCTCGAACCGAGCAAAGAACTCATTCAGTTCATTCAGCGCAGAGGCTGAGCTGTCACAGGTCTGGGGGGGTGGTTTGTAGTTTGTGATGGTCTGTATTCCCTGCCACAGACTGCGTGTATCCCTGCTGTCCTTGAAACGGTGAGCTATTTTCCCAGAATACTGCTTCTTTGCCTTTCTGATGCCCCGGTCCAGGTTGTTTCTGGCTGCCCTCAGGCCCACCTGATCTCCCGCTTTGAAGGCAGCATTCCTGGCTCTCAGGAGTCTGTAAACCTCAGCTGTCAGCCATGGCTTCTGGTTAGCCCGAACAGTGATGGTTTTAAGGTTGGTTACATCATCAATGCACTTGGTGATGTATGAACATACAGTGTCTGAGTACTCCTGGAGACATGTGGTGTTGTTTGTGGTAGCAGCTTCTTTGAACATACTCCAATCTGTGGTGTCAAAACAGTCCTGGAGTGCCTCTGAAGACCCCTCTGGCCACACTCGTATCTGCTTGCGGACTGGTTTTGTGACTTTCACCAGTGGCCTGTATGCTGGCTTTAGCATAACACAGATATGGTCAGAAGCACCAATGTGGGGGAGGGGGAAGATGATGATCTTTGAGGAAGTTTACAGGTAAAAAACACAGACAAACCAGACAGTCAGAGCCACTCACTGACTTTAGAAAATCCATTTACACTATTGTTGTGTATCTGTAAAACAGCTGTACTAGTATGACACAGTTGTTAGAAAACAAAACCAAAATCAAATATGTCCACAGGACAGTTTTCCAAAGTTTGATCTTTGATGTGAGGTTAAAGTAAAAAATGCAGAAAACAATAATGTATTGTATTTGTATTGTATTTGTATTGTAATTATTGTTTGTTTGTTTATTGTTTAAGGAAATTCTATCACTGCTGTTCATTGTTCTTTAGTTTTAGCAGGTCGCTTTCGTAAATGAGCCCATGAGGTTCAAAAGATTTACCTGACTAAATAAAGGTTGAATGAATGAATGAATTTGTTGATTCCCACATAAAAATGAATAATGAAATGACAAGTCGTTTCTTCATTTTTTGATTCTCTATGAAAAAACAATTGAACAAAAGGTACACTGACCGCACCTCCACTGCTCTAGAGTCCAGTGACGTCAAGCTTTACACCACTGCATCCGACACTTTACATTGCACTTGGTGATGTACAGCTTGGATTCAGCTGCTCGATCATGAAAACTCATTCCATGAAGCTCTCTGTGCACTGTTCTTGAGCTCATCTGAAGGCCACATGAAGGTTGGAGGTCTGTAGTGATTGACTCATTCATTCAACCTTTATTTAGTCAGGTAAATCTTTTGAACCTCAAGGGCTCATTTACGAAAGCGACCTGCTAAAACTAAAGAACAATGAACAGCAATGGTAGAATTTCCTTAAACAATAAACAAACAAACAATAAACAATAGAAAACAAAAGAGAGAAAAAAAAAAATATATATATTTTTTTAACAAAGTATCAAAAAACTAGCAAAACATTATAAGGTATATGTATAAAATCAAAGACAGGAACAAATCTGCATTGGTTTTTGCCAGGATTCCAACAGATTCTGAAAACCATTTAGAGAAGTCAAGTTCGAGAGCTTCAGATCTTTTTGTAAGATATTCCATGAAGCAGGAGCGGAGTAGGAGAAGGCCCTTTTTCCAAGTTCAGTCCTCACTGACGGAACACTGCAGGTAATCATGTCCTGAGAGCGCACGCTGTAGCTGCACTCACGCAAAGACATGTAGGAGGAGATGTATGAGGGCAGCAGACCAAGAAGTGATTTAAAGATGAAAATGTACCAGTGGAAGAGTCTGCGTGAGGTTAATGATGTCCAATTAACCAGTGAATACAGGGTGCAGTGGTGGGTACGATAATCACAACCAGTTATGAATCTTAGTGCACCATGATAGACCACATCCAACATCTGCAGGGTGCTTGTAGGAGCATTCATGTAGAGAATGTCACCGTAATCAATGGAGGGAAGGAAAGTCACAGACACAAGGCGTTTCCTGACATTCAGTGATAGACATGATCTGTTTCTGAAAAAGAAACCCAGTTTAACTTTCAGTTTCTTCACTAGGTTTTCCACGTGGAGTTTAAAAGAGAGATGTGAATCGATCAGGATACCCAGATATTTATAGGAATCAACAAACTCAATAGGGACACCATTTGAAGAAAAATCAGAGGAGGATCTGCTGGAACCGCCTTCCTATTTGAAAAAAACATCCCTTTTGTTTTATCAGCATTTAGGACAAGTTTGAGACGGAACAAATCTGACTGGATGATGTCAAAAGCGGATTGCAGTAACTGGAAAGCCTTAGCTACTGTTTTAGCTCGGCAGTAAACAACTGTATCATCAGCATAGAAATGTAAGGATGCATCAGGGATGCAGTGACCTACATTAGCTATGTAGATTGTAAAGAGAGTGGGTCCTAAAACTGAGCCTTGTGGTACACCATTTTTAACTGTTAAATAGCTGGAAGAAGTACCGTTATACGTTATGTTGAACACATTGCCTCCGATTGGAAAGATAGTTAGAAAACCAACCGATGGTGTGATCAGAGAAACCGATTTCTGAGAGCTTATGACACAGGATGTTATGATCCACAGTGTCAAAAGCTTTGGACAGGTCTAAGAAAAGTGCAGCACAATAGTCCTTAGCATCCAATGCTTCAACAACATCATTCAGAACCTTCAGAGAAGCAGTTGTTGTGCTGTGTTTTTTCCTGAAACCAGATTGATGGAGAGGTAAGATGTTAAATGAGTCCAGATAATTTTTGATCTGAGAGTTTATCAGTTTTTCTTGAACCTTGGCTAAGATGCAGAGTTTAGAGATCGGTCGATAATTGTTCAGTGAGGTGGGGTCACCTCCCTTCAGCAAAGGAAGAACAAAGGCTGTTTTCCAAGCATCCGGAATGGTGTTTTGGCTTATGGATAGATTAAAGATGTGGGTCACAGGGACTGTGATGATATGAGCAGCCAGCCTTAAGAAATAAGGTGGAAGTTCATCTGGACCTGCAGATTTTTTAGGATCAAGATCATTTAACAGTTTATTTACCTCACTGACTGAGAATGGAGAAAAAGAGAAGGTGTGATTAACAGATGGTTGGCTTGTAGGAGGGATTTGATTTGTTGAAGTTTGATTATTAGATAAAGTGGCCAATTTTCCGTTTGTAACTGTATCAAATAAAGAACTAGAAGCAACAAAATGTTTATTGAAACAGTTCAGGATCTCGTGCTTATTTGACACAGGAACAGAGTCAACAAGAAATTGTGATGGGAGGTCAGATGATTGGGGGGTGCCTGAGAGAGATTTAATGGTTTTCCAGAATTTTTTAGGATCGTTTAGATTTTTGGAGGTCTGAGATAAGAAGTAGTTACGTTTTGCAGCTTTAATGGCAGTTGTGCATTTATTCCTTAGCTGCCGAAATTTCAACCAATCAGTGTCTGAGTGTGATTTTCTTGCTGCTGCCCAAAGATGATCTCTCCAGTGCAGGAGATCAGCTAGTTCAGGAGTAAACCAGGGGCTGTCACGGCCCTTTATCCTGAACTGCCGGAAAGGAGCGTGTTTGTTTACAAAGTAAATGAAACTACCATGAAAATAGTTCCAAGCGGTGTTCACGTCATTGATTTGTAGGATATGTTGCCAATCAAAGTGGGATAGATCCCAAAGGAATGACTGTTCACAGAAACGTTTCAAATCCCTTTTTTGGATTATTCTGGGCTTAGCAGGTGGAAGTTTAGTAGATCTAAGAGCTGCTATTACGGAATGATCACTCAAAACGTTAGCAAATACACCTATACCAGGAAATTTGTGAGGTGCATTTGTGAAAAACAGATCTAAGGTGGAAGATTTTTCGGGACATTTTAAGTTTGGTCTGGTGGGAGAATCGATAAGTTGTGTTAGATTGAGAGATAGGCAACATTCCCTGAATTTATCACAGAGGGGGGTCGACTTATTCCAGTCAATGTTGAAATCTCCTGCCATAACAATCTCATTGTGTTTTAAATTTCCTATGAATTCAGTCAGGGAGGATAGAGCTTCAGGTGTTGCGGAGGGGGGACGATAACAACCTACAACAGTTAAGGGCTGACCTCCTTTCAAACTGATGTTCACAGCTAAAGCCTCAAACTGGTTTGCGATTGTTTTTTTAGACGCAATCGTGGCAGCCAAAGAGTCTCTGATGTAAATAGCGACTCCACCTCCCTTTTTATTACGATCACAACGATAGATCTTAAATTCATTGATTGCCAAGTCATTTTTCGAAACAGATTTTTTTAGCCAAGTTTCAGAGATAACGATCACATCTGCCCCAGAAGAAGTGATTAGGATTTTCAGTTCATCAAGTTTTTGTAGAAGGCTACGAGCGTTTACATGCAGAAAACGGAGACCTGAAATATTTTTAAACTCATTAGGTGTACAGTAGTTAGTAATTGGCCCTGGGTTGGGCTGAATCCCTGAGATCATTAACAACAATAATATCAGACATTTACCTGACTTCTTTGTCACTGATGTGTAATTACAGGAGTTAACAGTGTGACATTTTTCCCCCATAATTGAACCATGTGAAACATTAATGAAGACACGATCATTCAGAACCCAAAAACAATGAAAGCTGCAGTGATGGGCAGTCCCTGATGTGTTGATAAGATTCAGTGATTCCAGGTAGTCTGAGAACTGAAAATAATGACAGTAATATGAATGATGCAGAAAAGTCTCAGACCATAAAGCGTCACAAATTAGGTGGTCAAACAATTCCGTTGTGGAGAAATTTGTGGAGGAATGTGGGGGGATCCAGCCTCCTTGAGAATATGAATTGATGTGGCCATGGTGAACACAAGCTGGATCCAGAATCAACGGAAAGAAACAAACAATATGTAGCAAACAGCAGAGTGAGCTGCCAGAAAGGCCTCCTGAGGTTAAGGGCATGGTTGAAGCCTGTTTCAAGTCAATAAAGGGAAGGGACAACAGCGTGAACAGCACCAACAACGCAGCTCCTGATACGCAGCGATACACGTCACACTCTGCTCGTCTGATCCAGAAACAGCTCACAACAGTGTGAAACAGCACCAATGATGATCCTCCGCGCTTCACTCTCTGCTCGTCTGATCCACAAACAGCTCACAACAGTGTGAAACAGCACCAATGATGATCCTCCGCGCTTCACTCTCTGCTCGTCTGATCCACAAACAGCTCACAACAGTGTGAAACAGCACCAATGATGATCCTCCGCGCTTCACTCTCTGCTCGTCTGATCAACAAACAGCTCACAGCAGTATGAAATAGGCACCGAAACAATGATGATCCTGATCTTCTGCGCCTCACATCACGTCACGCTGCTTCACGACCTCTCTGCTGTCTGAGCCAGTTGAATGTTTTCAAAGAAAATTACTGTTTTCTCCAAATGAGGCTCTTTAAACAGTTATCTACACCAGGTAAGATATTTATTATGTGACTGTTTCCTTATCAGCCCAAAAAAGCCACCTCCAAGAATAAAAATGAAAAAAGAATGAAAAAACAGCAAGTCTCAATGGAGGAGGTGAAGCCTTCAGCTTCAAATTGATCCTCAGCTCGGTTCAGTCCTGCTCCCATTCAGATCAGGCACTTCAAAGCAGCCGCGTGCAGCCGCACGTCTCTCAGCTGAGCACAGAGCGCGGCTCCCACCGTGATACCACGGAGATGTACAGACCCTCCTGTTTGGGTAACGGGTCACAGCTGAGAACGGCTTTAATGCAAACAAAGTCCCCCACAGCCAACTCGGTTTTGGTTCTGGTCCAGGTTCGGCCAGGTACACTCCCCCCCCCAACCACGAGGTCATTCAGACAAAAGGCAGCAGAAAAAATCAGTGAAATTCCTTCCGTGCGATTCTTGTTTGAAACCAGGTAGAACCACAGTTCAGAAAGGGTCCAAAAAGGGAGGAGGGGGAAAAAAACAAAACACCGAGGCTACGTGGGGTAGTCTCCCAGCTCGACGACTCACCTGGCCGGCAGGAAGCGCCCAGAGTGACCGGTGGTTGCAACAGCCGGTCCAGGACCGAAATAAAAAAATTGTACGATCCCGTGCGGCTCCCTGAGTCACTAACACCGTAATTCGGTAGGAAGATGGACCAAACTTTAGTCCAATTCGAAAAACGGGTCAGTTTGATGTTAAAAGAGAGAGCCAGAGGGAAAAGCGTCCATCAGCTCCGCCGGAACCGGAAGCAAGCCTCATCCTGGTGGCTCCAGAGTACAAATATGCACCCTGGTCCCCAGACCTGCAGCAGCTGGTAGTGGACAGCCCCCTGCAGCTGCCGTGGAGGGAGGATGCTCTCCTCCAAGCGGGAGGGGCGATCAGGCATTTCCCAGAAATAGGCCAACGCCTTTGGGCCTGGAAGCTGAGCGGCGCCGCCTAACAAACTTAGGCCTCACCCCAGCCGTGGTTCGGACGATTCAGGACGCCCGTGCCCCGCCCACAACTACGCTTTATGCGTCTAGTGGGCAGCTTTTCAGCGGTGGTGCGGGGACAGAGGCATCGAGGCCACAGCATGTGACGTTGGCTCTGTCCTGGCTTTTCTGCAACTGCTGTTGGAGAGAAAGCTAGTTTTTAGCACGATAAAAGTGTACGCGGCGGCCATTTCATCATGTCACGAGGGTTTTGGTGGCAGGACGTTATTCAATCATTCTCTGATTAAACGTTTCCTGAGGGGCGTTAGACGCCTTAGACCCTTGAAGCGTGACATCACACCTCAGGGGGATCTGGCACTAGTTCTGGGCGCTTTAACCAAAGCCCCCTTTTGAACCCTTAGAGGAGGTGTCAATTAAGTTTTTGTCCATAAGAACTGCTCTCTTGCTGGCACTCACGTCGGCAAAGAAGGTGAGTGACCTCTGCATTTTCCATAGCTCCCTCTTGTTTACATATTAAACCTGATGGCAGCTCAGCGACTTTGAGGCCTAACCCGGCTTTATCCCAAGTCGCTCACCAGCAGTTTTTAAATCTCGGACAATAACTCTTAGTGGTTTCCATCTCCCTCCTCATGCTTCAGAGGAGGAAGCTAGGTCACACTTGCTGTGCCCAATTAGGGCTCTCGGAGCTTATCTGGCACGCACAACGATGTTATATGGCTCGCACAGAGGGGGTGCGCCTTTCTCAAAATCTGTTTGTCCATTACAGGGACAACTCAGCGGGTCGGGCTCTGTCCTCTCAGCGCCTCTCCCACTGGCTATGTGAAGCCATATCAGAGGCTTACAAAGCTGCAGGGAAGGAGCCTCCTGCATCCCTGCGAGCTCATTCGACGCGAGCGATTGCGTCGTCCACAGCTCTACATGGTGGGATGTCGGTCAGCGACATCTGTCAGGCCGCAGCTTGGGGCTCCCCCTGTTCTTTCACCCGTTTTTATTTACGGGATGTTTCTGCTTTTTCCATGGCTCATTCAGTCCTGGGAGTCCTGGATAAGTAGTAGGAGTTCACCTCCTGATGTTCTAACTGCCTGCTGTACATAGTTCTTGTGGCAGTTCGATTCTTACCCCCTTTTTTGTGGGGGTCTTTTGCAGCCTGAGAGTGACCCTCTCACCGGCAATGTAAAAAAAAAAAAAAACAACAAATAAAACATTTCGTTTTTCAATGTTGTGGCCCTCTGTTCTGCAGCAGGGCACGTCTGGAGGTGGTGTAAAGGCCTGCGGGCCTCCTCCAGCCCACCACCGGCCCTCCCTCATGCATTGAGGGAGGACAGGTTTATTGGGATTGGGTGAGCAGGTGCTCTGCGTTGGTTGGATCCAGCGTGGCATGGACTATTTCCTGCTTCGCCCTTTATTCCAATAGGAGCTAAAGGGCGAGCTATACGACGTTAGAACGTTGGTTACGTATCGTAACCCCAGATTCTACGAGTATAGCGGAGCCCTTTAGCTATCGGGCCACTCTGCATCCAAATTGGCTGAATGAATTAGCTATATTTGGAGATAGATCCACCTCGGTCGAGGGGTTTTACGGACCGAGGGGTGGGCCCATCCGGTAGGTGGGCGTGGACTAAAAGGTTTTCAGTGGGCGCTGACGCGCGAGGTCTCTTCTGGATGCCTGCAATACATACTTACGTTGTAATCGGTGGAAATTGATGCAATGTTAATAAAACTCCTTGATTCCTTGATTCCTTGATTAAAGTCAGAGTCTAAACCCATTCCAAGATTTGTACCAAACTGCTTAAGAAATGGCTCAAGAGAGTCCAGGTTTACAGGATCAGAGACAGCGGTGGAGCTAGGACTAAACAGTACGTAACCAGTTTTCTGATTGTTGAAACTTAAATAAAAAATAAAGGAAAAATCCCAAAGGGAGCAGATACAGTAAAAACAGAAGGGGTCCAAGAATCGAGCCCTGCGGAATCCCGCAGGAAAGAGGCACTGAGGCAGATAAAATATTACCAATATTAACATAAAAGCTCCTGTCACTCAGATAATAATGGAACCATTCTAATGCTGCAACTGTGATCCCGACCCAGTGTTCTAACTGTGGTCAACAGTATGAAAAGCAGCGGTAAGGTCCAAGAGTACAAAGATCACAAACTGACCAGAATAATTTGCTAAAAGAACACCATTACAAACTCGTACTAAACCCTAATCAAGACGAGCGCGTGCACAACGGAGTCACGTTTGGGTTCAAGATGGCCGCCACAGCCAACAGCTAAGAAAACACTACAGATGCAGATGCTGCTGATTTGAGTTTTTCTCACTTATGTCTGACGACATGCTTTTAGAGCCTCTGTTAGTAAAATATATTGTAATCTTTTGGACAATAATATGTCTAAAGAAGTTTCATTTAGTCATTTTTGTAATTAGGAACAAAATGTTCTTGTTAGAATCATTTAAAGCTGTTACAGGAGCAGAAGGACTTCAGACTCATCGTTCGCTCCTTCTGTTGGTTTAAAATGAGTAAAGATCATTTTCTCTTTACTAAAACAAGATTTTATTCACTTTCTTTGCTCGTATTTCTTTGATGCCCTCTCGTTTCAAGACCCCAGATCGGTTCTCTTTAGAAAAGGCGGCAAAGAAAAGCAAAGTGCACCTTTTCCTGTCCATGAACGGGATCGACGTTTTGGAAAACAAAACCAAGGTTTGTGGCAGAAGCACTCAGTCGTTCCAGGGGTTTGTGCAGACTTGTGTCTTGGAGCATCAGGTGAAGCGTCCTCCTCGTCTTTGTCGTCCTCAGTTTCTCCTGTACTCCTGTCCTCTGTCCACCGTCTCCTTCTGTGCCGTCCTGCCATCGTCACCCAAAGTTTTTGGCTTTGTGGCCCAGCATCCTGCGGCAGAGACGCACTACTGTTACCTGTTCCAGAGCAAGAAGTTTGTAAGTGTTTCCACTGCAACAAACTCTGGACAAAACCACACGAGGAAACTAAAGAAAGAAAACGACGACCATACTCTGCCTCAGACAGATGTTCAGGTGTCAGAGCCCCAGATGTGAATGTTTAATTCTGTCCAGGCGCACGTGCTGGTCTCGGTTATCGGCGACACCTTTCAAGCTGCAAAAAAGGAGGAAAAGTTCAGACGAGGAGATCGAGATCTGATAGTGGAAGCACTCAGACACAAGGTTGGTCCTGTTGGAAGGAATTACTTTGGCAATCCACTTTATTCTAACAGACTGCTAAATTTAATTACCTGCAAACAGCTTCCAAGTTTAGCTCATCTGAATTAACCAAGAGAGAACTGATTTAACAATTTCTCTGATTATCTTCAATGAGCTGTATTCTCTCTTTATTTCAGAATAAACTGCTGCAGAAGGAGAATGATGAGCTGAAAAGGAAGCTTGCGGCAAAAAACTAACTAGCTCTTTGTGTAAAGGTTCTCTGACACAGATATTTGTGAATTATTATTTTTTTTCTGTATTTTGGGATTATTCCTCTGGAAAATGGAGAATAAAATAATGTTATTATATGTTTTTTTTTTAGGCTTTCATTAGAGAATCACATTTATGAAAGGCAGCTAAAGTCATTGCATACCAAATAAATACCTAAAAGGTTTTTTTAAATTTTGGGATGAACAATGGTCCAAATTTAACTCGTATTTATTTATCAAAGTTGTATTAAATGACTACCATAAATGCCAAATTTGCACCTCTTTCTTTGAAAAACATGGATTATTAGTAAAAAATGAGTTTATCCTGAACAATAACTTGTAGATAACTATTATGGACCTAGAATTTTTAATGCAGTAACTAAATATTTTAAACTTTCTATTTTCATATAAAAATCTTCATGTCAAAAAATGGATCCATAGCGGCTGCTAAAGCAGCATCTGAGCAGCAGGTGGCAGCAGAGAGCAAGTCTTGTGTATCGATGCGTTCATGATCTGCACTTTTGTGTTGGAATTATTGTTCAGAATTTTCCCGCTTCGTTAGAAAACAAACAAAAAATAATAATATCACACAAAGATGCTGATTACTTGATATGAATTGTTGTTTAGTTATTATTTGATACATTTTGATAGCTAGTTTACAACATTTCACGATGAATTGTCTGCTTAAAAATAATGTACTGGAACACACCATTGTCTCGTGCCATTCGTCGACATTTCTACGGGTACGTGAATGCAACAAAATGTGTAACGGTAAACTAGTTGGCGTCAACGCGTGAGGGTACGCTTTTGTGGCTACAGTATTTTGTTTATAAGGCCCTTAAAGTTGAGTTAAATTAATGTATTAACGTCACGAACGACTGTGGTCAACGGTTACAGCTTTCAGAGCACGAAGCTAAGCTGGCTGAGTAACGCCACCCGATTTCCGCCACATAAACGTCGCATTGTTGTCTAGTAACTAACAATTGTGACACATTCAGGGACACACAACCGTTCTCTGTCCCAGTCGCGCTCACTTCTCCTGGGACACCGGTAGGTTTAACTGCAGGGGGACAGGATGTCCCCGTTTCATCCACCTCTCGACGGACTGTAGCCACCGGGCATGGGGACGCGCTGGTCTCGGAGCGGCAGCAGCCTGCTGCTTCTCCCGGGGACGGACACCTCCGGGCGGCGAGCAGAAGACGGACACTCCGATAACGACTCTCTGGACGGGCTTCACCGGAGAGAGGACATCGCTCAGTTCCCGTACGTGGAGTTCACGGGCAGGGACAGCATAACATGTCCAGCATGTCAGGGGACTGGACGCATCCCTTCAGGTTAGTTAAAGAAAGAAGTTGCGACATGTCGGAGTTAAAATAAGCAGAAAAAACAACAAAAATTAGCATAACTGTAGCTAAATCTCAAATAGGCAAAACAATAGCTAAAAGCTAAAACCTAGTGAAACAAAATGTAAATGTAGCTAAACTTAGATGAAAGCAAAAACTGCTAAATCATAGCTATAAACCACAGTTAGCAAGATTAGCTATTCATGAAAACAAGGAGAAGCACAACTTTACAAACAGCAAAAAGCTAAAACTAGCTAAAAGTTAAATGTTGTAAAACATTAGCAAAAAGCTACATGAGCAAAGTTCTAGCTTTAAGCCAAAATGAGGAAATGGCTGTAAATTAAAATTAGCATAACTAGCTAAAAGCTCAAGTAGGCAAAACACTAGCTAAATGCTAAACTTATCAAAACAAAATGTAAATGTAGCTAAACTTTAGATGAAAGCCAAAACTTTAAAAATCATAGCTAAAAACCACAGTTGGCAAGAGTAGCTAAAAGCTAATCTCATGAAAACAAAGAAGCACAACTTTACAAACAGCAAAAAGCTACAACTAGCTAAAAGTTAAATGTTGTAAAAGATTAGCAAAAAGCTACATGAGCAAAGTTCTAGCTTTAAGCCAAAATGAGGAAATGGCTGTAAATTAAAATTAGCATAACTAGCTAAAAGCTCAAGTAGGCAAAACACTAGCTAAATGCTAAACTTATCAAAACAAAATGTAAATGTAGCTAAACTTTAGATGAAAGCCAAAACTGCAAAATCATAGCTAAAAACCACAGTTGGCAAGAGTAGCTAAAAGCTAATTTCATAAAAACCATGAGTAAAAGCACCATTTTACAAACGGCAAAAAAGCTAAAATTAGCAGAACTAGCTAATAGTTAAATGTTGTAAAACATTAGCAAAAAGCTAAAATGAACAAAATTCTAGCGTTAAACCAAAAAGAGATAAAACTGTGGCTGTAAACTAAAATTAGCATAACTAGCTAAAAGCTCAAATAGGCAAAACAATAGCTAAACGCTAAACTTAGCAAAACAAAATGTAAGTTATTTGTAGCTAAACTTTAGATGAAACTCAAAAGGGCTAAATCATAGCTATAAACCACAGTTCGCAAGATTAGCTAATAGCTAATTTCATGAAAACGAAAAGCACAACTTTACAAACAGCAAGCAGCTAAAACTAGCTAAAAGTTAAATGTTGTAAAACATTAGCAAAAAGCTACATGAGCAAAGTTCTAGCTTTAAGCCAAAATGAGGAAAAACTGGCTGTAAACTAAAATTAGTATACTAGCTAAAATGTGAAATAGGCAAAACAATAGCTAAACACTAAACTTAGCAAAACAAAATGTAAGTTATTTGTAGCTAAACTTTAGATGAAACCAAAACGGCTAAATCATAGCTATAAACCACAGTTAGCAAGATTAGCTAATAGCTAATTTCATGAAAACCATGAGGAAAAGCACAACTTTACAAACAGCAAGCAGCTAAAACTAGCTAAAAGTTAAAGTTGTAAAACATTAGCAAAAAGCTACATGAGCAAAGTTCTAGTTTTAAGCCAAAATGAGGAAAAAGTGGCTGTAAACTAAAATTAGCATAACTACCTAAAAGCTCAAATAGGCAAAACAATAGCTAAACGCTAAACTTAGCAAAACAAAATGTAAGTTATTTGTAGCTAAACTTTAGATGAAACTCAAAAGGGCTAAATCATAGCTATAAATCACAGTTCGCAAGATTAGCTAATAGCTAATTTCATAAAAACATGAGAAGCACAACTTTACAAACAAACAGCTAAAACTAGCTAAAAGTTAAATGTTAAACATTAGCGAAAAGCTACATGAGCAAAGTTCTAGCTTTAAGCCAAAATGAGGAAAGACTGGCTGTAAATAGGAGCCAAGATGGTGTAGTGGTTAGGGCGTTTGACTTGGGACCCGAAGGACGCGGGTTCGCGTCCCGGCCACTACACATCTTGGGGTGTCTATGAGTGCACACCTATTTCTCCAGCTCCCCGAGCGCCTTCTATGGCTGCTCACTGCACCGCCTGGTAGGTGGTTGGGTTAAATGCAGAGACGAATTTCGTCTGTGTATGGGAAACATACGCAGATGACAAGATTAGACAATTAATTATTATATTAAACTAAAATTAGCATAACTAGCTAAAAGCTCAGATAGGCAAAACAATAGCTAAACGCTAAATGGGAGTGGTGGTGCAGAGGTTAAGAAAGTGAGCTTGTGATTGTTAGATCGCCGGTTCAAGCCCCGGTACCGACAACATCAAAAAGTCACACCTGTCTCCACCCTCATCTGCCCCACTCTGGGCCCTTGACCAAGGCCCTAAACTCAATCTGCTCCCCCGGGAACCTTAGATGTCAGCTCTCTGCTCCACACAGAGAGCTGTGGTAGCTCGGTGGTCTGTGGTTGTCAGGAAGGGTATCCGGCATAAAAAAACAATTGCCAAGACTTTGTGCGACTACGGTAGTTCGCTGTGGTGACCCCTGATAAAGGGAGAAGCCGAAAGAAGATTTTTTTTTAAATTACCGGTAAATAAAATAGCTAAACGCTAAACCTATCAAAACAAAATGTAAAAGTCATATGCAGCTAAAGATTAGATGAAAGCCCAAATAGCTAAATCATAGCTAAAAAAACACTGCAAGAGTAACTAAAAGCTAATGTAATTAAAACCAGAAGGAAAAGCAAAGTTTTACAAACAGCAAAAAGCTAAAACTACCGGTAGCTAAAAGTTAAATGTTGTAAAACATTCATTAAAAGCTAAAATGAGCAAAGTTCTAGCTTTAATCCAAAATTGGGAAAAACTACAGCTATAAACTAAAATTAGCAAACAGTACCGTAGCTAAAATGTATTGGAGCAAAAATATTTCAAAATGCTAAAATGAGCAAAACAGAAAATTAAAAACTAAAATGAGCAAAACAGTAATTAAATAGAGCTAAACTTAAAAAGTTAAAATAAGCATAACCTTGGCCAAAAGTTAAAATGAGTAAAATTGTATCTATGAGTTAAGATGAGCAAAACTTTAGCTCAGGACTGTTCAACTTAACTGCTCAGGGGAGTCACAGTTTCTGATAGCAAAACTTTAGCTAAAAGTTAAAATTAGCAGAACTAGCTAAAATGAGCAAAAAGCTAAAATGAGCTAAATTAGCTAAACTCTAAGAAAATAGAGAAATAATGTTTTAAGTACCGGTATATTTCAGTGTGTTAAATATTTTTGAAAGGACTGAAGAGATCTGTATTTCATTCGGTAGAATTTTAGTAAAGAAAGTAAAATATTTTACAAAATATAAACGTTACAATCACTAAAAAACACAATTCCTGATTGATCTGACAAGATCTGAACGTTGTGGTGGATGAAAGTGGACTGACTGTAAAAGAAGAAGAAACAGGAAACCAGTGAGAACACTGACTCAACACGCTCACATTTAACAACAGAGGAAGTACACATGCGCACGACAGGTACACGACATGGAGGTAGTTGGAGTGAGATGAAGAATGACTCGCTCTGGCAACCCTGAAGACAGAAAAGCCAAAATAACAGGTTTTCATGTTAAAAGTTTAGCTTTAATGGTTTGAGTTTGTTAAAACAGTCAGCCAGAAAAGTAAAACAGATTCAAGTATCTCAAATGTGCGAAATGTTTGACTTCTTTTGACAAAGATGAACATGATTTACCGTACTGCTGATCAGACTGTTTCTTTCTACAGAGCAGGTTAACGAGCTGGTTGCTCTCATTCCATACAGCGACCAAAGGCTGCAGCCACAACACACGTAAGTAACTACAAATAACCACTAAAGTAAAAAAAAAAAAGATGTTTCTAAAGAGTTAGGATCCTTAACTATGCTCCTCCAGGTCTAATGTTTAAGGTTTTTATGTGTACCGTATTTTCTGTTGTATAGGTCGCACCTGTGTATAGGTCGCATTGTCTAATTTCTATCAATAAATTGGAAAAATCCAGAAATAGGTTGCACCGGTGTATAGGTCGCACCTACGTCACCGCCGACGTAACGCGTCATCCACCGCTGACGTGACGCGTCATCCACCGCTGATGTGACGCGTCATCCACCGCTGACGTGACGCGTCATCCACCGCTGACGTGACGCGTCACAGCTGAGACAACCCGGCAATATGGACCGAGTGTTTAGCTCTGCTGCTAATGTCTGCCACAGGAGCGCACAGCAAGGCTTTTAAGAAGATTAACACGGTAAAAACAATTATTTGTTTGCTAAAAATTATAGCTGACATTATAGCACAAGGGTTAGTGGTTTATTAGCCGAGTGGTTTATTAGCTATTTGCTAAAATATACACGGAAATAAAACGAATGCTAACAGAAGAGTCCGTCTCTCAAAACACGAATAAAAAATCGAATTTTATCTCAAATGCTTCATCCAGGCCAACAGTTAGTACATTAAACCTCATATAATTACACTCTGTAAGCAGAAAAAATATACACCGAGTGGTTTCGAAGCTATTTATAACGTAAACAGAAATAAAACCAATGCTAAAAACAGAAGCTAACTGAAGCTAACCGCTAATAAAAGATCATTTTTTAAATTTTTATCTCAAACATCTAATAAAGCTACTCACTTGTAAACGTCCATACATGTACTGTGATTACATTCTGTAAGTTTCAGAAAAATCCGCTAGTTGGTTCTTGACTTATCGTGTAGATCGATTACAAAACCTATTTTTGTTTTACAGAAGAGAGTTATAAGAATTATTACCAGAAAACCTTATCGTCATCCAACAAGTACGTTATTTTATCAGATGAAATTACTAACGTTTTACGATCTGGTAGATTATAATATTTTGTTAATGATGTATAGAGCTCGAGCTCATCATAATGTGTTGCCTTTGAATGTTCAGATTTATTTTGTAAAACGATTGAGTTGTTATAATCTCAAGGGAACTGATATGTTTGTTATGCCTAGATAGAACTAGTTTGAAAGGAAGGACTGCAATAGTTCAGGGAGTTAGGTTATGGAACGAAGTGGAAACTGATATTAAAGAAGCTAAATCAATAATTACAGTATATTAAAAAGAAAGATCAAGGATAAATTAAGGAAATATGTTTAACGAAGACATGAGTTTAAATAGTAATTCTTGAGATTAAGGGAGTTAATGAGTTATTCGATTTTCTTTTTTTTTTGTATTTAATGAATTTGTTTGTTTGAATTGTTTGTTAGAAAATAAGGGGCAGATACAATAAGATTTTTTCTTCATCTGCCACCTTTCATTTTATATTTTCATTTTCTTGTTATCTCTGTGTTAAAATGTTTTATTTTGTGTTTTTTATTATAAAATGAATGAATAAATAAATCAAATCAAAATCAAATCAAATCTTGCTAACAAATAGCTAACAAACAGCAAACGAACAGAGCTAACAGAAGTTACCTCCAGACCAGGAGGCCGACAGTCAGTCCGAGCAGAGGAGCTTTTTTTCAGACGCATGAGCTGGAAACGGTCGGTGTACTCTTCTGGAAGTGCCCCTAGCGGCCGAAAGTGGTACTGCACTGCGCCCCTAGCGGCCGAAAGTGGTACTGCACCATTTTCTGCCAAATTGAAAAACGGTCATAACTGAGGCAAAAATTGGTCTAAAAATATGGGGAAAAAATCCATAAATAGGTCGCACTGGTGTATAGGTCGCAGGCCTTGAAAAAACCCATAAAAAGGTGCGACCTATACACCTGAAAATATGGTACATGTTCTGATCTTTTATTTAATAAATGAAGATATGATTCTAAAATGTTTTTAGGTTTTGTAAGTGTCCACAAAGATTGTTTTATGTGCTGACATTTCTTTTCAACTCATCTATAAACCCCAACTTCTACGTCCATGCTCTGTGGGATTCAACGGTTTTGATCCATTTGGACCTGTGATGTTTTGCCTTGTAGGAAGCTGTATGTGGTGTTGTCGGTCGTGCTCTGCCTTCTGGCCTCTTCTCTGGTCGCGTTCTTCCTCTTCCCCCGGTCGGTGGTGGTGGAGGACGCCGGGTTACGCTCGGTGACCGTGAGGTTCGACAACCCCAATTTCAAAGTCCTGATAAACATGACGGTAGGTTTCATCCCGTTCTTGTAGCTTTGACTAAAATGTCTCAGACGTCTGCCTAAACACGCTGCGCTAACGTGTCGTTGAGGTTCTAACTTGAATTTATTTAGGAGTTAAAATATTTATTAGAAAATCTGGTGTTGCAGAACATTAAACTGGTACAGGACATGTATGAGGACAGCAGGACAGTGGTGAGATGTGCTGTAGGAGTGACATATAGCTTCAAGGTAGAGGTGGGAGTGCATCAAGGATCGGCTCTGAGCCCCTTCTTGTTTGCTCTGGTGATGGACCGACTAACAGATGAGGTCAGGCAGGAATCCCCATGGACTATGATGTTTGCAGATGACATTGTGATCTGTGGTGAGAACAGGTGGAAGAGAACTTGGAGAGGTGGAGGTATTCACTTGAAAGAAGAGGAATGAAAGTCAGTCATAGTAAGACAGAGTACATGTGTGTGAATGAGAGGGAGGCCAGTGGAACAGTGAGGCTACAAGGATCAGAGGTCACAAAGGTGCAGGACTTCAAGTACTTGGGGTCCACTGTCCAGGAAAATGGGGAATGTGGTAAAGAGGTGAAGAAGAGAGTCCAGGCAGGATGGAGTGGATGGAGAAAAGTTTCAGGAGTGATTTGTGACAAAAAGGTGTCAGCAAAGGTCAAAGGAAAAGTTTACAAGACAGTGGTGAGACCAGCTATGTTGTATGGTCTGGAGACAGTGGCATTGACAAAGAGACAGGAGAAAGAACTGGAAGTGGCAGAAATGAAGATGTTGAGGTTCTCCTTAGGAGTGACAAGGATGGATAAGATCAGGAATGAGATCATCAGAGGTACAGCACATGTTAAACAACTGGGAGATAAAGTTAGGGAGGCCAGACTGAGATGGTTTGGACATGTCCAGAGGAGGGACAGTGGTTTGGACACTGAAAAAGTTGTGTAAAATATAAATAAACGCTGAACACGATCATCTGTAAATCATCTAAACTCATTTTATTCACCAAAAACTCATCAAACGTTGAAGCTAAGAAATGATTTCTTTGTGAAAACGAGGTAAAAGACGTGCGACGAGTCGTGTTCGTGGCCGTGAAGCACATATGTCAAAGTGCCGCAAGCCACAGCCGTGCCCGCAAGCCACAGCCGTCCGCTGGTGTTTTGTACACGGCACGGAGTCGATCAAACTATGGAATGGATTTTCGGAACGGAGTCGTGTCTCATTCATTCATTCAACCTTTATTTAGTCAGGTAAATCTTTTGAACCTCATGGGCTCATTTACGAAAGCGACCTGCTAAAACTAAAGAACAATGAACAGCAGTGATAGAATTTCATTAAACAATAAACAAACAAACAATAAACAATAGAAAACAAAAAGAGAGAAAAAAAACAAAAATATTATATTTTTTTTTAACAAAGTATCAAAAAACTAGCAAAACATTATAAGGTAGACGTATAAAATCAAAGACAGGAACAAATCTGCATTGGTTTTTGCCAGGATTCATGAACCCAGAGTAATGAGACCCGCCTCAAATTCAGGAAATCCATTCCATAGTTTGCAGCCAGCAGCTCCAACGTGCAGACTCGGTGAGTAACATTAGCTAACAGTTAGCCAACTGTTCATCGTAACATGTCCGCTGTGTGGATGTATTTTACACTAAATACCATAAGACAGCAACGTGCAATGTCTGCAGAGTCATAGCGCCACTTTAAACCGCGCTCAAGTTAGTTCAGCGGGATGACACTCTCGCTGAAACAGCAGCAGGACCCAGCCGCGCGTCCCGGTCTCGGATCATTCAGCCTGTCCCTCATTCGAGCTCCATGTCTTCAGCTGTGTTTTTTTTCTTGTTCAACCGCGTCTACTCCGACCTGATAATCTCGTAGGAGCGACAATACTCCCAGACTGAACAATAAAAACACACAGCTGAAGCAGAGAAGTTGCTGAACTTCATCATAATTAATGACCAACAGCTATCAGCTGTAGAAAATGAAGGATTTCACAGCTTCATACTTGCAGCCAACAGCCAACAATCATAAAAAAGTACAGTATATTAATAAAAAGTCACAAGACAGCTGTATGCCTAATCATTCAACCTTTATTTAGGCAGGTAGCTCGTGCAGTCACTTCAGCTTGCACAAGTGGCTTCATTATTCATCAGCAGTCAGAGCAGAGATCAACTTTCAGCTACATTTGCACCCCTCCTCTAAAATGGCTAAACGTAAGGTGGACACAGAGAACAGGGGTTTCAAGCCAGGTGGGAGGCAGACTACATGTTCATGGAATCAATCCTGAGGATTTCCTCAGCTCAGAGCCTAACCCCAAACATTGATGAACTTGTACAAAAGATGAGGCACCTCCAAGTATCAGCCTCAGATAAGTGAGCATCACAGAGCTGTAACAAATTTTCAGTTTTTAATTCAGTTAAATTTTTACATTTGTTTCTACAAGACATGATTTTTCTTTGAAGGAAGTATTGTTTTGGCTGTGTGCCATAGATTTTTGTATTTTATTTTATTGTATTTTATTTATTTATATTTACTTTTCAGTTGAATGGACTCGGGGACAGAGCCATGAGAAAGAATACAACTGATTTGATTTATTTTCTTATTTTCCTATTTGAAAGTGGTGATCAGAAGGATCATAGAGCTGCACAATAATGCATTTTCAGTTTATAATGCATGCACTTTTATTTATGCATTTATCTTGATATTAAGAAACATATATATATATATTTTTAAACAATTTAATTTTTTGCTGTTTGCCTGTTAAAAAATGTTTTCACTTGAAATTACTGACAGATCCATAAGAAAATATTGTTTTATTAATTTAATCCTTAAATAATAGACAGTCTGTTAGGTCTTGGTTCAACAGGCTATGTGAAATCATTTCAATATGAACATTGAACCAGTCCGGCCCTTGGCTTGTAGCAAAAAATTTTTTTGGCCCTTGGTGTATTTGACTCTGACACCCCTGCCGTGAAGCATCCGGAGACGCAGCTTCTCTAAAATGATGTTTCTCATTCAAACCACATCCTCTTGTTGCTGCCGTCCCAACTTTGAGGAAACGTTGAATTACAGTCTTTAAAGGGGACCACATATAGGTCTTTAAAATTTTTATGTTATGTCTGTGTGCTATCTTGACAATATTAATTCATTTTAATACACAAAATAATTCTTAGATAATTAATTATACCCTTTTTAATTCTGCCATTTTTAACTTTCGTTTTGAACGACCGGTTTCTGATACTGAGTTCTGAAGTCCACGCCCTTCAACGATCTGTTTACGCCCTCTGTAACAGCCAGTATCTGTAATGTGTTGTTGTTTTAAAATTAGCTCTTTTTTTATTACTCATTTGACTTACTGTTAGTGTTAGCTTAAGATAACTTACCGAAACCCGTCTGAGCGCGCCGCAATTTGCTGCTCCTTTTAGCATGAGACCACCCGAATCCGATGCTAATGTTAGCTTGTTCCTCTTCCGGTGTTCGCCAGCTCCGCTCGTTGCACGCGGAGATTTTGGGAGTTATCGCTGTTCCAGTCAAGACAACACAAAGTTCACCAAGTGTCTCCCGTAAATTAATCAGTAAGGAGAAGGTCCTCGCTGCTGCGAGGGCAGCAGCGAGGCTGTACAGTTGAAGCTCCGCTCCATCCGCCAGAAGAGGGTCCCGTTGCCGCCGGTCCCTACGCCGGGGGTCCGCTCGTTTAATTTTTGCCGGCTGCGCGTTGGGAGCGATCGCAAATACACTAAAAATTGAACTAAAACATAAAAATAACAATTATACTTTATTTATAAAGCCATTTAAAAACACAGCTGCAACAAAGTGCTGTACACATGAAATTAAGAACATATAAACAAAAGATGAGATGAAATCATGAAAAACAACAGTCATGTGTTTAATACAGAAGTGGGTTGAGCCTAACCAGGGGTTGCTAGGTGAGGGGCTGGACTCAGGTTTGAGGTGGTTGGCTGCGGTTTGTGACGTCACAAACCGCAGGAAGTGGGAAACGAAGTGTATTTATCAAAGATAAATAAATCTACTTAGAGTAAATAAACCACTGGGTGCATTTTTTTGGCCTTAGGACTGTTTTTTTATGAAGTAAATACCCAAAGTTGAGTAAAAAAACCATTAAAAAGTGAATTTTGAATATGTGGTCCCCTTTTAAAAAGCTACCAAGTCTGGCCCTCTGGACATTCAAAAAACAAAACAAAAAAATGTCCAGATTGCCAGACTTGGTAGCTTTTTTAGATGTTTCTACCTGGATTATTGAGCATGCATCAGGACATGTTGAATTACAGTAACTTGGTGACACTTGCAGACTTTTTTTTTTTTCAGAGCACGCTAAACTTCAGCAACCCGAACTTCTTCTCCGTGCTGGTGCAGAGCGTGAGCTGCCAGGTCCTCTACATGAAGACGGTGATCGGGACTCAGCAGCTGGACAAGCCCTCCACCATCCTGCCGCTGGGCGAGAGCCAGGTGTGAGCCGGAGCTCGTGTTAAAACTTCTCGTGCTAAAGGTCAAACGTCTCGTGCTAAAGGTCAAACGTGTCCCTGCAACAACAAACAGCAGGACGGCTCGATTGTTCATATCAGCTTCAACAAAAAAAACCATGATTAGAAGAACCAAACAACCTGCTGAGCACGTCAGTGAGGCACAGCGTTTGCATATCCTTCATTTAAATAAATCGTTTTACTGTTTTGAACGTGCAGCCGGAGACACAACGTCCTTTTGTTTGTTGCTATAAAAAGAAGTGAATTAGTTTTTTATCAGCTGGCTGCTGTTTTTAGACGTAACTGTTGCGAAATGTCCTGAATTATTGAACTGTTGTTGTTCAAACTAAACATTTGTTGGACATACAATTCAGTTTATTTTATAGCACCATGTCCCAACAGAAGTCGTCTCAAGACGCTGAACAGAAACATTCACATTGTAAAAGCTACCGTATTTTCCGGTGTATAGGTCGCACCTTTTTATGGTTTTTTCAAGGCCTGCGACCTATACTCAGGTGCGACCTATATATGGCTTGTTATCACTTTCGGTGAAACAAATTTTTAAATCCAGCTCATTTCACAATTACGTTCATTTATTAAGGAAAAGTTCAGCTCAGACATATATTTGCTATAATTTTTATCAAACAAATAATTGTTTTTAAGTGTTAATCTTCTTAAAAGCCTTGCTGTGCGCTCCTGTGGCAGACATTTGCAGCAGAGCTAAACGTAGGTGCGACCTATCTAGGGATTTTTCCAATCTATTGGTGATAATTGGACAATGCGACCTATACACAGGTGCGACCTATACACCAGAAAATACTGTAGTTAGTAAAAGTTCTCTATGTAAGGAAGCAGCAGGTTGTGTTGAGTCTTCACTCCCTCACAGTCTCTCATCCTGAGCAAGCACAAAGGAGACAGTGGAAAGGAAAAACTCCCGTTAACAGGAAGAAACCTCCAGCAGAACCAGGCTCAGGACGAGCGTCTTATCTGCTTTGACCAACTGGGTTTGAGTGAACAAGAAGGAGAAACGAACACAGAACGACAGGTCCAGGTGTGGTTTCTATAGGAGGAAGAAAAAAAAACACATTAAGATAAAAATAATTACAAATAAAAACAGGTAGAGCAAGTAAAGAAGCAGCAGAGAGAGGAACTGTGGTCAATTTGTCCTCCAGCAGTCGAAGCCTATAGCAGCACAACTTAAGGTCCCGGCAGAGCTCTGCGTAAGGCCGCACGCCGCTGTACGCCGTACGTACGCAGAGGCACAAGCGTATCCCTGCAGGGCACGAACGCGCAAAGCTCAAATTTTACGACCGCGTACGCGAGGCGCGTTATCTCACAATAAACTGCCCGGCGCCGGACTGTTTTGTATGTGACACAAATGTATTAAATTCCCCTTCTTCATCCCTGATCTGGACTTTTCTTTTGTTTTTTGCCAAAAGTCAAGTGATTGCTTCCTCCTCCGTTGACTCCATGACTGAAATGAAGGAATTTGTCACGAGAGAATTAAACTCGGGTCCTACGTGGCTGCGCCAGTTTCTACAGATTTCCTGATGGGCTGTGGGCTGCAGGACCAGCGCTCCCTGTTTTTATTTTTAGAACTTTTTATTAACATATAAAGTTTAGAACACCGCAGCGCTGCAGGCCTCGTGCCTTTTTTTTTCCCCCACCCGACCTGTCAATCAATTCAGTAGGCGTGTCAGCAAATGACCAATCAGCGACCTCAGTTTGTCCCGTAGGTAAACGCTCTGCGCGCAGCTGCTCAAATTACGACAAGAATTTGGAGCGAACGCGAGCATTTAACGTGAGAACAAACGCAGAGCTGTGCTTGTGAACACGTGCGCACAGAACACGAGCGTAGAGCAGCGTACAGGCCGTATGCAGAGCTCTGCCTGGGCCTTAAGGGATAGCTCAGGAAACCCAAGCTTTTTTTTTTTATGAAAAAGTCTTAATCCCAGTCTTAAAACAATAAGATCTGTAATGGATGGATCTAGGTTGTTGAGGGTGTTGTAGGTTAAAAGTAAGATTTTCAATTTCAATTCTGGATTTGACAGTGGAGAGAAGCTCAAACTGGAGAGATGTGATTTCTCCCACTAACTCCAGATAAGATTCTGGCAGCAGTACAGTATTTTGGATCAACTGAAAATAAGTATTTAGATAATAAACCATTGCAATAGTCCAGTCTAGATGTGACAAATGCATCATTTTTAGATAAGATGTTTCTAATTTTAGTGATATTGCGCAGGTGGTTCAAGTAAAGTCTTTAATGTGGGGGATAAAAGACATGTCCTGATCAAAAATAACACCAAGGTCACGTGATGCGGAGTGAGTAGGAGCGCAGGAGTGGAGCTCCCGAGCTATTAACGCCTATTTTGGTATTTAGGATGGATTAAGGCAGAAAAAGACTACAAAAGTTAAGAGATATGTCATTGCTTGAACTTTGGGGAAAGCCACCAGAAAATAAACAGAATATGCCAGTGAAAACCCGAAAGAACCAACTGACTCAAGACGCCAGCAAGCCTGACACAATGACGGAGAGGGATGACGTGGACAATCTGGTTGAGAGGATAAGTGAAAGCGTTTTTGCTAAACTTAGCTCAAGTTTGGACACGAAACTCGATCAAATAGTGAAATCAGTCACCTCGGTGTGTGAAAACGTGAAGGTGATCGAGAAAAGAGTGGAGAACGCTGAGCAAAGAATATCCGACACAGAGGACACCGTGTCGGAGTTACGAGCCAAATTGGAGCGCACCGAGGAACAGCTGCGAGAAGTCACCATCAAGCTGGAGGACCAGGAAAACAGATCCAGACGGCACAATATAAAGATTGTCAACTTACCCGAACGTACAGAGGGAGACAACGCCAAAGAATTCTTTGAGACGTGGCTTCCTAAAGTTCTGGATCTCACGGTGAAGAACAGCAGGATTAAAACTGACAGCTGTCATCGCAGCCCCGCCACGCTGAGAGCAGAACCGGCCCGACCGAGGCTCGTTTACATTCGCCTCCACAACTATGCGGATAAACAGCTGATCATGCAGAAGGCACGAAGCATGGGTGAAATTACTGTGTCCGGCAGCCGAATACACATCTTCGAGGATTTCTCGCCTGCTGTGGAGAAGAGGAGGCGTGAGTTCACCGAGGTGAAAAGATCTCTCAGCACGCTGGCTGTGCAGTACAGGATGCTTTTCCCCGCCACGCTGCGCATCTCGCACAATAATAAAGTTCATCTCTTTAAAACTGTACCAGAAGCTCAAAAGTACGTGGATGAGATGCAGAAAACTGGATCATGAAGGACAAGGACATATACCGGTACTTTTTTTAGTTCTATATTGACAGCTTTTGGTTTGACCTGAAGTAACAAAATTATTTTGCACAGTTTAACAAATTAGATAAATTGAGGCTGTTTAATTTTCTGCTTTAAAAAAAATTTGCGTTAATATGCAAATGCGGGATCTCTGGCTCTTCCTACTGGAGCTGGGAAGTTTTCACATGTACCCCAAAGCTGAGTTACATGTACGGCAGGTCTGTGTGTCATTTATGTTGGTATTTTTTTGTTTTTGTTTTTTATGTATAAGTTTAGAGTTTGTTAAAAATGAGAGGTTGCACCCCACTAAATGTAATCTATGGACGGATGAAATAATCTTTGCTACTATAAAAATGGGGGCAGAAATAGTTAACAATCAGATATGAACAATATTAAATTCTGCACTTTTAATGTTAAGGGGATACATCACCCAATAAAACGGAAGAAAATATTAAGCTTTCTAAAAAAAGACAAGATACAAATTGCATTTCTTCAGGAAACCCATCTGGTGGATAAAGAACACTTGAAACTCAAGCGAGAATGGGTGGGCCAGGTCTTTTATTCCTCCTTCTCCTCTAACAGTAGAGGGGTAGCCATTTTAATACATAGAGCAGTACCCTTTGTACCTGAGTTTTACAAACAGGACTCAGAAGGCAGATATATCCTTGTTCGAGGGTCCCTCTGGGGTACATCTATTACAATGATGAATATCTATGCTCCTAACCCACCGCCCCCATCATTCTGGACAGAGATAGCGGCTGAACTGGAGGAATATAAGAGCCCTCTAACGGTGCTGGGCGGTGATTTCAATTGTTGTTTAAATGAAAAGAAGGACAGGTCCACAGTAACAGCACAGAGAAAATCTAGTACAGGGACACCACTGATGAAAATGTTAAATGATACATCACTGACAGATGTATGGAGAACCCTGAATCCACTAGATAGGGATTTTACTTTCTATTCTAACCCACACAATTCCTATTCAAGAATAGATTTTTTCTTTATACCTCCTCAGATTATGGGACAAGTTACTGCATGCTCTATAGGATCAATCCATATCAGTGACCATGCCCCAGTTTATATGCAATTGTCAATTACTGATACTACAGCTGATAAACCAAAGTGGCGCTTCCCGTCATATCTACTTAATGATAAAATTTTTAAGGAGAAAATGGAAGCGGAAATAAAACAATTTTTTGAAATAAATGATACTAATGACACAAGTCCAGAGTTTCTCTGGGAAGCTGCAAAGGCTTATTTAAGAGGGTTCACAATTTCATATATGGCACATCGTAAGAAAACATTACAGATGAAACAAAACAGATTGGAGATGGACCTAAAGCAGGCAGAAGCTATTCATAAATCCCAACCTACTAAAGTAAATCTTGTTAAGGTACAAACTATTAGAGCTGCTCTGGATTCAATTATAAATGAAAAGGCTGTGAGGTCATTATTCTACCAAAGACAACGTATGTATGAATATGGAAATAAACCTAGTAAATACTTGGCACGCCTGCTCAACCAGAGACAACATAACAATATAGCAAGCATTAGAGATGCAAGAGGTAACAGACACTTTGATAAAAATAAAATTAGTTCTGTATTTGTGTCATTTTACAAATCTTTATACAAATCTGATAACAATAGCACGAAAGAGGAACTAGATAAATTTCTTTCTAGAGTCAAGCTGCCAACACTGACAGAACAGCAGCAAGACATTATGGGTGGACCCATACAGGAAAAAGAAATATTGGAAGCAATAGCACTAATGCGCAGCGGGAAATCACCAGGTCCTGATGGTTTTTCAGCCGAATGGTTTAAAGCATATAAGCATAATCTCACTACGCATTTAACTAAAACTTTTAATTACAGCTTTAATGTTACACACCGGTTACCAGAAACAATGTCTTCAGCTAATATTAGTCTAATTTTGAAAAAAAACAAAGACCCAGAAGACCCAGCCTCTTACAGGCCCATCTCACTTATTAATGTGGATGCAAAGATCCTGGCGAAGGTGCTGACCCTTAGGCTTGAACCTATGATTGCCCGTTTGGTAAAACCAGATCAAACAGGATTCATCAAAGGAAGAAATTCTTTTCACAATATTAGGAGGCTTATGAATATTATACAGTTTGCCAGTAATAATGCCATACAAGGATTAGTGATGTCCCTGGACTCACTGAAGGCTTTTGATAGAGTTGAATGGCCCTTTCTCTTTTGCACTATGGACAAATTTAAAATTGGGACAGGATTCATTGAATGGGTAAAATTACTGTATCGATCACCTAAAGCTTCCATAATTGTCAACTCCCATTGTTCAGATCCCTTCCTCCTTGAGCGAGGAACCCGACAGGGGTGTCCATTGAGTCCTCTTTTGTTTGCACTGGCTATTGAGCCATTTGCAGAGCTTATAAGAACTGAAACTAAGATAAAGGGGATAGAGGTAGGAGATAAAATACATAAAATCTCACTCTATGCAGATGACGTACTTTTATTCTTGGATAAGATTGATACATCCATCCCATATCTGATGGAATGTTTAAAGCAATTCGGACACGTGTCGGGTTTTAAGGTTAATCTGTTAAAGACAGAGGCCATGCCTGTTGGGGCTATGACAGAGTCTGTTGTGCCCAGTAACTTCCCCTTCCATTGGTCACCGGCAGGAATAACTTATCTTGGAATAAGAATCAGCCCTTGTCTTAAAAAACTAGTAAAACTTAACCTGGAACCAATTATGGCTGGAGTAAAGGAAGATCTATTGAGATGGGGAACTTTACCTGTTTCTTGGTTGGGCAGGATGAGTGTGCTCAAAATGAACATATTACCCAGGCTGTTATACTGTTTGCAGATGTTACCAAACTCAATTCCAAACAGCTTCTTTATAAATCTAAATAAGGTGTTTACAAATTTTATATGGCAAGGGAAAAAGGTCAGAATGAAATTAGGTAAATTACAAAGAAGTAGGGAAAGAGGAGGACTTGGCGTGCCCAATATGCGTTTATATTATTGGGCGGCTCAAATAAGATACTTGAAAGAATGGGTGAACCCAGATAGTACAAACACATGGATTGATGTAGAATCCAAGAACTGTGGTGTGTTGAACCTAAAAGATGGTCCTTTTGTTAGTTATAAGAAAGCAAAAACTGAGGTCCAAAACAATTTTATAGTACTGAACACACTAATTACATGGAATAAGATCAAAACATACTTTAAAATGAAAGACCACTTCTCCCTGCTTGCCCCTGTATGGTGTAACCCTGATTTTCCTCCTTCATATCAGGACCCGGTATTCAAAGTGTGGCAAGATAAGGGTCTAGATTGCCTCAGTAAATTTTTTGTAGGAGAAGCAATTGAATCATTTGAAAATCTGAAGAGTAAATATAACTTGCAACAATCTCACTTCTACCGTTTCCTACAGATGAGGCACTTTTTACATAAAAATGCTAGGGCCCCAAAGACATCGTTTCTTGAAGACATTCTTATTAAGACCAAATCAAAGAAATTTATATCTTATATATATGAGAAACTTGGGTCGAATCTAGAATGTTCCTGTGATTATTTACGGAGACAATGGCAAATGGACTTGGACTGGCATATTGAGGATGACACTTGGACATCAATCTTAAAAAACACACATAATATGTTGACGTGTAATGCGGACAGAGAGACACAATTTAAAATACTTCACAGGCTTCATACTACGCCAATACTGAGGGGCAGGATGGGACTGGGATCTTCAACCTGCAGTAAATGTAATCTGGAACTTGGTACGTACACACATATGTTTTGGAAATGTGTAAAGATTGAGAAGTTTTGGGGGGAGGTACAGACTGAGGTGACCTCTTTGATGGGGTATGACCTTCATTTATCACCCTTTCACTGTATCTTGGGAGCTAAAGTGGACGATGCAAAGAGCACCCATAACACTAAATTTATAGGAACATGTCTGCATGCTGCAAGGAAGGCCATCCTCAAGTTTTGGATATCACAGGAAGCCCCGGCATTGAGTGACTGGTATAACGAGCTTCTGAGGATACTTCCTCTGGAAAAACTGACCTACACCTTACGGGATGAAAGTGAGAGATTTATTAAGATATGGAAACCACTCCTGGATAAACTGGATCCCACAGGCCTCAATTTTACATAGGGGATGATATGCTGCCTCATAATATTGTAATTATTAATATTACTTCTTTTCTCAGTTGATTTGTCTGTATTTCTTTTTTTTTTCCTTTCTCTTTTCTTTTTTATGATTTTTGGTTATTGTAGAACCTGCTGTGTGTTTACCTGTTTTATTGAAATTGTTTGTGTCGGGAGGGAAAAAGAAAAAGTCGGGGTTTCTCTATGCATATATCATATAATTAACAGATGTGTTTGTATTTTCTATGAGAGCCTCAATAAATAAATTTGAAAAAAAAAAAATAACACCAAGACTTTTAACATTAGAACTGGAGGCAGATTAATGTCATCCAAGGAGGAGAAAGACTGAAAAATGGTTCCCAAGATGTTCAGGTCCAAAAACCAAAACCTCAGTCTCGTCTGTGTTTAAAATCAGAACATTTAGGGTCATCCGTGTTTAAAACACGCTACTGATTGGATTCATTGGGTTTCATGGATAAATATAATGGAGTATCATCAGCATAACAAATCAATTTATTCATACAATTCTGTGCAAAAGTTTAAGGCAGGCAGGTGTGGTTAATAAAGTTGGAAACTTTTCACAGTTATAAACTTATATTTTGGTTTTTGACCTTTGAGAAAAGACGTAGTTGCTCTTTGGGCTTTCCTTAAATTTGTTGCCATTAACAGTAATCCCAGATAAATGTAATACCGTAATTTCCCCCTGATAGATCGCACCTTTGGTGGACACACGAGGTGGGAACGGTGGGTGTACCCTAGCGGCCGAAAGTGGTACTGCACCAATTTTTGCCAAAATGAAAAACTGTCATATCTGAGCCAAAAATTGGTCTAAAAATATGGGGAAAAAATCCATAAACAGGTCTCACCTCTCTATAGGTCGCAGGGCATGCAAATTAGGCAAAAAAACTGCGACCTATATTCCGGAAAATACGGTACTTGAAGTGTTGCGCTTGGAACAGTTTTTTGTCTGTTGCCTCTTTGTCCCCTCAGTGTTTGAGGTTCGCCTCAAAGTCTCATCAGTTTTCTTTCGCAGATGAACTACACGGTGAGCTTGGCGATCGGCAGCACTGCTCCTAACGTCTAGTAAGTGTCGGCGCTGAAACTCTGACACCAGCAACAACAGGTCACAGCCGTTTCAAAGCTTTTTCTCCTGTTTTCTGCTTCTCAGCGCCTTCTGCACGATGCCCGTCATCAGAGTCCACAACATCGTCGTATTCATGCAGTAAGTGTGTTAGAAAATGTTTTCGATGATTAAAAGTTACACAAGTTATCAGAATTTATTAAAAGCTTTAAAAAAGAAAACTGGCTTGATGTTCAGTGTTTAGCTGGTTTTAGCTTCTAGCTACTTCTTTGCTACTTTTAGCTTGCAAAACGCTATAAAAAGAAATGTGCTCTAGGCTAGCTGAAGATAGCTTTTTAGGTAGTCTTTAGCTACTTTTACTAGGCTTTTTCTGAGGCAGT
Source organism: Garcialebias charrua (assembly GCA_038048925.1). Taxonomy (NCBI): domain Eukaryota; kingdom Metazoa; phylum Chordata; class Actinopteri; order Cyprinodontiformes; family Rivulidae; genus Garcialebias; species Garcialebias charrua. The sequence continues at coordinate 59,253 of JBBPBX010001086.1, read as the reverse complement.
GGTAGCTCAGTGCTGCAGATTTGTAATCCCGAGGTTGCGGGTTCGAGCCCAGGTTGAGTCAGGAGTCAGACAGGCATTAGTTGTAAAACAATTGCCAAATCTTTCACTCGCTCTGGCAACTCCTGTAAAAAGGAGCAGCCGAAAGGAACCTACCGGGTCTTAGAAACTTAGAGCTATATATTTTTTTCTAATTTCAGCTGAACTTGTTGCTTTTAACTTGCTCTTTGCTACTTTTAGCTTCTAGCTAACTGTCCTGCTACTTGTAGCTTTTAAGTACCTTCTGGCTACGGTACTTTTGCTAGTACAGTATTTAGCAATTTTAGTTAGCCTTTTGCTACCGGTACTTTTAGCTGTAGGTACTGTTTTGCAAATTGGAGTTTAGGTAGTGTGTTGCTACTTTTAGCTACTTTTGATACATTTACATTTAACTTTTAGTTTTGTTTTTGCTCTTTTTAGCTTTAAGCTAATTTTCTGATCTTTTGTTAGTGTTTTGCTACTTTTGGCTCTAAGTATTTTACGTCTTTTAGCTAGTGCTTTGCTTCTTTTAGCTGTAACGACTCAGTTTCGGCCTCTTCAGTAAAGTCTTTGAGTTTCTCCAGTTTATTTCCAGTTGTTTTCTGGTTCTGCGGAGGAGCGGACGTTAAAATGGTTCCTGCAGCCACAGGAACATTTTGTTTACAGTTCGAGCAGCATTATGAGCTGCAGGTTGTTGTTGTTGTTTATTTATTTATTTGTATTTTATATATTTCTTGTTTGTCCTCACCCGTTTACAGAACCACCGTGAAAACCTCCTACATGGTGCGAACGTCCCAGAACAGCCTGGAGGCGTATCGCTACATAGACTGTGGCTCCAACACCACGTACCCCCGCCACAGCCCCGGCCTCGTCTGAGACGACTCCGTCACCGGCTGCAAGAACATGCTAAGAACATGCTAAAAAAACAAGTAATTTATTAACTGCACGCCTCCAACATGAGAGAAAAAAGTTTTTTGTTAGAGATCAGTTCAGCTTGGAGTTGGATAAAGTTGCAGTTTAAACACCAGTGCCCCCCCACACACACACACACACACACAGACACACACTGTTGACAACGAAGAGGTGAGCTGAACGTTTCTCTGCCGCCACAGAGAACTCCTTTTATTCAGGAAAAATGACTTAAATTCCCAGACGTTAAAAACATTTGCACAAGAGCTTGAGCTGGTTCTGTTTCTGCTGATGTTTTGAGAACTTTCAAAGAATGCTGCCGTTTCTGCTTTTGGGTTGTTCAGAAATTGCTTTTGCATCTTGAAACTGAGTTATTTTTACTGTTTTGCTGTTATTTACTCGTTCAATAATTTTAAAGTTCTTTCAACCGGTTTTTAGGTTAAAACTTAGTCTTGAACCTCGTGTGGAACAGTCCTCGATACAGAGTGGCGTTCCACAGGGCAGAAAATACACTTTTCTTAAATAGAACTCCTGCACCTCGCTTATGAGCTGCTGAGCATCTGGATGTTGCTCAGTTCGGTTCTGTCAGTGAGTTAAACATAACATAAGTCATTAAAGTCACAAATAATAAAAAATAAGAGGAAGAAAATGGACTTTAAAGGGACAGCAGTGAGTTTGATGCTCTTTAAAGCATCAGATACTTTCAAAGTGAATTTTTACATGAATATGAAAGAGAAGTGTGAACAGATAGAAAAGGGAGTCAAGACTTATGGGGACTTAAAAGTTTAGATACTTACAACTTTAAACTGAAATTTATTTGTGTTCGAAAGTTTGAGACTGGAAGTTTTTCAGCTTTGTTTCTGTGTAAAAATGAACGTTTGCTCTTTTTATTTTAACAGCTACTTAAAAAAAAAAGCTTTGTTGTGTTTTACTCTGTAACGCTGCTTTTGCTTTTATTGTTTAAACTGCTACCAAAATGATTTATTCCAAACAAGTTTTCTTTCCTAGATTGAAGCGTGAAGCTCCAGTTTCTAACTGCCCCTGAATGCAGCATGAGAAGAAATTAATTATTAATGCATTAATTAATGCATGTTTGCTGATGTAAACTAACTGCGTTTGTTTCACCCAGAAACAAGAACATGACCATCGGAGGGCAGCGCTTCTGCACACACACTTTAATTTGATCCTACTTGGCTACTTTTATGCACCGAAGGAACAAATTAACAGCAGCTAAAGAAACTGCATTCCTGTGAAAATGCAGCAGGAATCCTTGTTGCAGAAGAAATGAGCTAAAACATGCTGAAATGAAAGAACAAGCCTAAGTTAGCAGAAGAAACCAAAGAAAACAAATTTACTGAAGTAGGTTAGAATAGGCTGAAATAAGCACAAATGAGCAAACTAGCAAAAAAAAAAATAAAGTGAGCAAAAAACTGCTGAAAGTAGCTCAAGCAGAAAGAAGCTGAAACTATTAGAAGAGGAGGGAGCTGAAATAAACTCCCAAGAATGTGGAATCAGCTGAAAAGGCTGAATTTAGCATAAAAACCTCTTAACAGTAGCTGAAATTAGCAGAAATAAACCCAAAGGAGCATAACAAGCTGAAATTAGCAGAAAGATGTTAATTAGTCTGAAAGTAGCACAAATTACCACGAAAAACTTGAATTTATCTGAAAACAGCTGAAAAAAATGCTGAAAAGGTAGAATAAGCTTAAATTAGAAGAAAGTAGAAGGAACGTTTGCTGAAAAAAGCTAAAATTAGCCCAAAAAATTTAAAAGTAGTTTAAAAAAAGAAAAGAAAAAGAAAGAAGCTGAAATTACAAGAAGGAAGTGGAGAGGGAGCAAATTTAGCTGAATAAGCCTGAAAAAAAGTTTTAAATGAGCGCAAAAAAAAGTGGAATTAGTTAAAGCTAAAATTAGCATAAAAATACCTAAATACTAGCTGAAATAGTAGAAAAAGCTGAAGCTTGCAGAAATGAGCAGAACAAGCTGAAAATAGAAAGATGTTAGTCTAAAAGTAGCACAAATTACCACACAAAACTTGAATTTATCTGAAAAGGTAGAACAAGCTTAAATTAGTAGAAGAAAGTAGAAGGAATGTTTGCTGAAAAAAGCTAACATTAGCCAAACAAATTAAAAGTTGTTTTAAAAAAAAGAAGCTGAAATTACAAGAAGGAAGTGGAGGGAGCAAATTTAGCTGAACTAGGCTGAAAAAAGTTTTAAATGAGTGCAAAAAAAGTGGAATTAGTTAAAGCTAAAATTAGCATAAAAATACCTAAATACGTACTAGCTGAAATACTGTAGTAGAAAAAGCTGAAGCTTGCATGGATAAGGTGAAAGGAGCAGAACAAGCTGAAATGAGCAGAAATAATTTAGAAGAAGCACAAAAATGTTGTAGCATAAATGATCTGAAAGGAGCGCAAAACAGCTGAAAGTAGCTGAAAAAGTTAAAATTTGCACAAAGAAGCTGAAGCAGAACGAAATGTGAAAGGAGCAGCAAAAGGCTAAACGCATCTAAAGATTTGAAGGATGGAAAATGGACTCAGTTCATTTCCTGTGAGGGGGAAAAAAAAATGGCAGAAAAGGCTAAATATTTCAAAAAGCTAAAATTGCACCAATACTAAAAGTCACAGCAAGATTTACTTAAACAGCTGAACGTTTTGACGATTTGTTGAAAAAAAAAATTGATCACAGTGTGAATGCTTCATTATCTTAAATCCAAGTTTCAGCTGCAACAACTCAAAAACAATCACTCGGGTACGTCCAAAGATTTATTTATTGTTTACATATAAAACAGTTGATCCTTTTCTGCCTCGTAGCTGCTTGTGAAAATATATATTACTACATGACAGCAGGCCGAGGTCACAATATATTATCGCTGTAATACACGTCGTGTGTTTTCTACCAACTAAAACAACGGTAAGTAAATGAAAAATACAAAAATATAGTTTGACAAAGAGCTCGTTAATACAATAGTGCTTCATCTTTGGTTATGTTTTATTTTGACACGTGTGAATCAGTGCGTCCAACCGTTTACACACATTTGGTCTTTTTTCCTCGTTTCACACGTGCGACTTCAGGAAGCGGACGTTACGATACCTTCATCTGACGTGTTCACCCTCATCATCATCACGTGCACACACCCATCAAAGAGTCGGAAACCTCATGTTCAACGTCTTAATTTCATGTCCGAGTGAAATGCAAACGTGATTGTCGATTACAATAAAAAAATACAAAATGATAAAAGGTGCCGTTATGTACAAACAGAATACACACACAGTAAGTTGATGACATCATCAGGGCTTTGGTGGATTTAACAAAATAAACATCTGTTGAAACATCTGTTGTCTGAGAGGTGCGAGTCTGAACGTTCACCTTTTGTCAGTATTTATTTGAGAAGAAGAAAGTGCTCCTCTTGTTTCAGCGTCCACAAAGCTGTTTGGGCCGACGGCAGCCATGACGGCGTCTTGGTACTGCTTCACACAAACAGTTTATTAAAGAGTTTGTAGCTAAAGCACAGAAAAAATAAAGAGTGCTGAACTTTAGCTCTTTTTTTTGGGTCATATAGTGTCAGTAAGTTACCTGTATGAGGATTTATAAATAAAATAAAAAAGCCTGTTTTGACAAAATAAAATAAAAACCTGCTGCTCTTCGGTCAAGCCTGTTGGACTGAGGCTTCATGGATCATTTTGACCCAAGGGCAGCAGGAGGGTTAAAAAAACAAACGAGCAAAATAAAAGAAAACGTTAAATGATTTGTAGTGTTTAGGGTAGGGGAAGTGGTGGGCCTGTGATCGGAAGGTTGCTGGTTCAAGTCCCCAGACTAACATCAAAATATGGGTGGGAAAGATCTGCCTTCACCCCCATTTGCCCCACTCTGGGCCCTTGAGCAAGGCTCTTAACCCCCACACGGCGCTGTGGTAGCTCGATGATGTGGTGTAAAAATTGCCAAGTCTTCACACAACCCCTGAAGAACGGAGCAGCCGAAAGAAAAAAAGGGTTCTTGTTGTGAAGCGGTACCAACATCTTCATCCAAGTGTCTGAAAGAAGGAGCCTGGCTTTGGTTAACCCATCAATGGTCGTCATGGAAACATATTCAATGGAAGAGGCGGAGCTTAATTACAAACCAGTCTTGCATGATATTGAAGTTTACCTGCGTCATTTGTTTTTCCTCTTGATATTTCAGAATAAAGTATACATCTCAAATCGCCAACAATCATCAGATTTTCATGTTTTCTTTTTCCTAACATGTTCTTTACATGGACAAAAATAAAAGATGAAAGGAAAAACACGGGAGTGACGTTTTCTTATAAAGTCCTGACGTCTGCAGCTGGAGTTGTTTTAGTTCAAGGTTAGTTTTTTGTAACTGGTCCGTTTCGTCTGACGCCTCCTCGCTCCTGGAGGAGTTCTGACGCGTGTTGGAAAATAAATTCAGAACCACCTGTCGGGTCGGTCGGAGGTTTCAGCTCTTTCAGATAAAATATAAAAAACCCGTTCGTGGTCTGGACGTCGGCGCTGCTCGTTCGGCCTCTTTTCGTCGTCTCTTATCGGCGCGGCGCCAGCATGACCTTGTTGATGAAGTTGACGATGGCCGAGGCGGGCTGTTCGGGGTCCAGCTCTGCGAACAGGTGGCAGACGTTCTCCGCCGCGCTGCCCGGCTTCTTGGCCACGAACCCAAACACTCTGGAAGGGAAGAGAAAAACTACGTCAGCCTCCAGGCCACGGATGCTGCATCCAGTAGCTCTCGGCTGTTTTTACTCCAGTCTGGCTGCATGTTTTGTTGTTTAGCCACTTATCAAAAACCTTCAGCTTATTCAGGAGACGGATGCTATTACTTTTTGTTTGTGTAACTTAAAAGACTCAAAATATTTGACTTTGCCAATTTTATTTTGATTAAAATATGTAGAGATGTCTTGAGCTCCTTCAGGAACGTCTGCTGCAGCTACCGGCTCTTTTTTTATGATTTTCTTCTTTTGCTACTTTTAGAAAGATCATTTATCTCAGAGGGACATTTAGTTTGTTTTTAGCTTCTTGCTACAGTTTTATCCTTTTAGGGTTTTAGCAAACATTTTGCTGCATTTTACTTCTATAAGTTTTTTCTGCACATTTTAGCTAGTGTTTTGCCATTTGTTTTTAGGTCGTTTTTTCCCCCTCCTTTTAGCTGTGTTCTGATTTTAGCTAGTGCCGTGCCTTTTATAGCAGTTTTTTTTTGTTGCAACTTTTTGCAAATGTTTTGTTATTAGCTAGTAATTTAGCTCCTTTTAGCTTGTGTTCTGCTTCTTTTAACTGGTATTCTGCTCGTTTTAGCTGTGTTCTGCTTTTAGTTAGTGTCTGGCTTCTTTTAGTGTCATGCATTTTATAGCTGTTTTTTGCTTCTTTTAGCTAGTGTTCTGCTCCTTGTAGCTAGTGTTCTGCTCCTTGTAGCTAGTGTTCTGCTCTTTTTAGCTAGTGTTTTGCTCCTTGTAGCTAGTGTTCTGCTCCTTTTAGCTAGTGTTTTGCTCCTTGTAGCTAGTGTTCTGCTCCTTTTAGCTAGTGTTCTGCTCCTTTTAGCTAGTGTTTTGCTCCTTGTAGCTAGTGTTCTGCTCTTTTTAGTTGTGTTTTGCTCCTTGTAGCTAGTGTTTTGCTCCTTGTAGCTAGTGTTCTGCTCCTTGTAGCTAGTGTTCTGCTCCTTGTAGCTAGTGTTCTGCTCCTTGTAGCTAGTGTTCTGCTCCTTTTAGCTAGTGTTTTGCTCCTTGTAGCTAGTGTTTTGCTCCTTGTAGCTAGTGTTTTGCTCCTTGTAGCTAGTGTTTTGCTCCTTGTAGCTAGTGTTCTGCTCCTTTTAGCTAGTGTTTTGCTCCTTTTAGCTAGTGTTTTGCTCCTTGTAGCTAGTGTTCTGCTCCTTTTAGCTAGTGTTTTGCTCCTTTTAGCTAGTGTTTTGCTCCTTGTAGTTAGTGTTTTGCTCTTTTTAGCTAGTGTTTTGCTCTTTTTAGCTAGCGTTTTGCTCTTTTTAGCTAGCGTTTTGCTCCTTTTAGCTAGTGTTTTGCTCCTTTTAGCTAGTGTTTTGCTCCTTGTAGCTAGTGTTTTGCTCCTTGTAGCTAGTGTTTTGCTCCTTGTAGCTAGTGTTCTGCTCCTTGTAGCTAGTGTTCTGCTCCTTGTAGCTAGTGTTCTGCTCCTTGTAGCTAGTGTTTTGCTCCTTGTAGCTAGTGTTTTGCTCCTTGTAGTTAGTGTTTTGCTCTTTTTAGCTAGTGTTTTGCTCTTTTTAGCTAGCGTTTTGCTCTTTTTAGCTAGCGTTTTGCTCCTTTTAGCTAGTGTTTTGCTCCTTTTAGCTAGTGTTTTGCTCCTTGTAGCTAGTGTTTTGCTCCTTGTAGCTAGTGTTTTGCTCCTTGTAGCTAGTGTTCTGCTCCTTGTAGCTAGTGTTCTGCTCCTTGTAGCTAGTGTTCTGCTCCTTGTAGCTAGTGTTTTGCTCCTTGTAGCTAGTGTTTTGCTCCTTTTAGCTAGTGTTTTGCTCCTTTTAGCTAGTGTTTTGCTCTTTTTAGCTAGTGTTTTGCTCTTTTTAGCTAGTGTTTTGCTCCTTTTAGCTAGTGTTTTGCTCCTTTTAGCTAGTGTTTTGCTCCTTTTAGCTAGTGTTTTGCTCCTTGTAGCTAGTGTTTTGCTCCTTGTAGCTAGTGTTCTGCTCCTTGTAGCTAGTGTTCTGCTCCTTGTAGCTAGTGTTTTGCTCCTTGTAGCTAGTGTTTTGCTCCTTGTAGCTAGTGTTCTGCTCCTTTTAGCTAGTGTTTTGCTCCTTGTAGCTAGTGTTCTGCTCTTTTTAGTTAGTGTTCTGCTCCTTGTAGCTAGTGTTTTGCTCTTTTTAGTTAGTGTTTTGCTCCTTGTAGCTAGTGTTCTGCTCTTTTTAGCTAGTGTTTTGCTCCTTGTAGCTAGTGTTCTGCTCTTTTTAGTTAGTGTTTTGCTCCTTGTAGCTAGTGTTCTGCTCCTTTTAGCTAGTGTTCTGCTCCTTTTAGCTAGTGTTCTGCTCCTTGTAGCTAGTGTTTTGCTCCTTGTAGCTAGTGTTTTGCTCCTTGTAGCTAGTGTTCTGCTCCTTGTAGCTAGTGTTCTGCTCCTTGTAGCTAGTGTTTTGCTCCTTGTAGCTAGTGTTTTGCTCCTTGTAGCTAGTGTTTTGCTCCTTGTAGCTAGTGTTCTGCTCCTTGTAGCTAGTGTTTTGCTCTTTTTAGCTAGTGTTGTGCTCTTTTTAGCTAGTGTTTTGCTCTTTTTAGCTAGTGTTTTGCTCTTTTTAGCTAGTGTTTTGCTCCTTTTAGCTAGTGTTTTGCTCCTTTTAGCTAGTGTTTTGCTCTTTTTAGCTAGTGTTTTGCTCTTTTTAGCTAGTGTTTTGCTCCTTTTAGCTAGTGTTTTGCTCCTTTTAGCTAGTGTTTTGCTCCTTGTAGCTAGTGTTTTGCTCCTTGTAGCTAGTGTTTTGCTCCTTTTAGCTAGTGTTCTGCTCCTTGTAGCTAGGGTTCTGCTTTAACAACTGATTTCTTCCGTTCAGCTAACATCAGCGTTCACAAAACCTCTTCAGGGGTACAAACAGAGTTAGTGTTATTTAAGCTCATAATTAAATTTAGTTGGCTTGAATGACTTCGGCCACGACTCGCACGCAATCTGATGCCATGCAGAGACTGATGAGAACTAATGTCTCGGCCGCAGGGGAACCCGCCTCCCCACGTCCACATTCTTGAAATGGTTTCACTTACTTAACGGTCGTGCTGTCGAAGTTAGTCCACCTAAAGTCCAGAGACAGAAGAGACAGAAAGAGGTCTCAGACGGACGTGCAGACGCAGGCGGAGCTGCCAAACAAGCCGACGCAGCTGCAGGCGCAGTCAACATGCTCACAGGCAGCAACAGGCAGACCTTCATGCTTCGACACAGCCACAGAGCAATGAAAGGTTTTAGATGGAGAGAGAAAACGAGGTGTTCTCACCTTCTGTCCTTCGGGTCGATGCTGCTGAAGGTCACACTGTTCACCGGGTAATGTCTCCTGAAGAAGAGCCTTGAAAAAGAACGAATGGAAGAATGGAAACCCTTAGAGCAGGTACATTTATCTGACTGCTCTAAACATCAACCAGGGAACTAGAAGTAGTTTAGAAATGAACAGTCGTGTGTGTCCTACCTCCGCTGGCTGTCGGTCAGAGTGATGCCCTGCGACGTCACCTTGAACTGGACCACGGTCGGGGCTGGACGGGGGTTATGACCCAGCGTGGCGTCTGTTGCTTTTGCGATGGCCTGGGGGCCGGTCAGGGACTCGGTCTCCACAGAGTTCAGGTAGAGGACATTACAGGCTGAAAGCAGAAAAGGGTGAATAAAAAACATTTTGAGGTTCTCCTGTCTGAGCGTTTGTAGAGAAACTGGATTTTTCTAAATCGGAGAGAGAAACACAGACTTCTTCCTCCGGTCGACTTAACGCAGCTTCATAGTCTTTCTGTTGGATGATTTTCACCGGATGACCTAAATAACATAACCATTAAAACGGCAACACATAAACCAACACTGGTCCTGAGGGAGTTCAGACGTTTCAGTTCTTATAGGCCGACAACAGAATTCAGACGGAGCTAGACCACATGGACTCGAACTGCACGCTCGGACCAGCGGAGTGAAGGAGGCCTCGACTCAACCATGGCATTGTTGGATCCCATGGAGCAGGGGCGCCCAATATGTCGATCTCGATCTACTGCTCGATCTCAAAGGTATTATGTGTAGATCACGTGGAATAAAAAAAATTAAATAAACTGACGTCAGCCGATCATCCATGTATGAAATTTGTCTCTTGATTGACAGCCAGTCAACAGTTATCATAAATAACAACAGTTATCATAAATAACAACAGTTATCATAAATAACAGTTATCATAAATAACAACAGTTATCATAAATAACAACAGTTATCATAAATAACAACAGTTATCATAAATAACAGTTATCATAAATAACAACAGTTATCATAAATAACAGTTGTAATAAATAACAGTTGTAATAAATAACAGTTATCATGAATAACAACAGTTGTAATAAATAACAGTTGTAATAAATAACAGTTATCATGAATAACAGTTGTAATAAACAACAGTTATAATAAATAACAACAGTTATCATAAATAACAATAGTTATCATAAATAACATTTATAATAAATAACAGTTATTATGATAACAGTTATCATAAATAACAACAGTTACTGTATAATAAGTAACAACAGTTATAATAAATAACAGTTATAATAAATAACTGTTATAATTAATAACTGTTATAATAAGTAACATACATAACTGTTATAATAAGTAACAACAGTTATCATAAATAACAATTACTGTATCATAAATAACAACAGTTGTAATAAATAACAGTTATCATAAATAACAACAGTTATAATAAATAACAGTTATCATAAATAACAACAGTTATAATAAGTAACAACAGTTATAATAAATAACAGTTATAATAAATAACAGTTATAATTAATAACTGTTATAATAAGTAACATAAATAACAATTATCATAAATAACAGTTGTAATAAATAACAATTATCATAAATAACAGTTATAAATAACAAGTTATAATAAATAACAGTTATCATAAATAACAACAGTTATAATAAATAACTGTTATCATAAATAACAACAGTTATCATAAATAACAACAGTTATAATAAATAACAGCTATCATAAATAACAACAGTTATCATAAATAACAACAGTTATAATAAATATCAACAGCTATCATAAATTACAACAGTTATCATAAATAACAACAGTTATAAATAACAGTTATCATAAATAACAGATGTAATAAATAACAGTTATCATAAATAACAACAGTTATCATAAATAACAGTTATCATAAATAACTGTTATCATAAATAACAGTTATCGTAAATAACTGTTATCATAAATAACTGTTATCATAAATAACAACAGTTATCATAAATAACAACAGTTATAATAAATAACAGCTATCATAAATAACAACAGTTATCATAAATAACAACAGTTATAATAAATATCAACAGCTATCATAAATTACAACAGTTATCAAAAACAACAAATGTTATAAATAACAGTTATCATAAATAACAGATGTAATAAATAACAGTTATCATAAATAACAACAGTTATCATAAATAACAGTTATCATAAATAACAGTTATCATAAATAAGAGTTATCGTAAATAACTTATCATAAATAACTGTTATCATAAATAACAACAGTTATCATAAATAACAGTTGTAATAAATAACAACAGTTATAATAAATAACAGTTATAATAAATAACAGTCATAAATAAGTTATAATAAATGTCAGAGAGCAGAGTGTTTTTGTGCTGCTCACCCTTGTAGGAGCAAAACTAATAACATCCAGTTCCAAAGAGACGTTGGTGTGTTCACCAGTTTGGACGTAACCGTCATGCATAGATGCTGCATTAAAAAAACGAATGCAGCTGAGCCCTGCATCAGGGTTGCCAGATAAATTTAAAATGTCTTATTTACCCCCTCCTTTTCTGTGCACATGTTCAACAAACATAGCACACACCTCATCTTAGAATACTGTTACTCGGCACACATTACAGTTTAGGTCAAAATACTATCATTTTAAAGTGTCAGTACTATAGTTCATAATTTCTTATCTGGCAACCCGACTGACATGGAAACTACAGCGTTTTTTTGTGTAAACCCACTAATTTTTTGTTTATTACCCCCAATAAACATTGAAAAAAAAACACTAATGTTTCCAGAGGTTGTTCTCGTGTAAACGGGGCCCGCTTTGACTTGGTCATTTTAAAATGTGGGCACCCCTGCCGTGGAGGACGGTGTGCTTCATTTCACTTATTTGCTCGATTTGAACGTGAACGCTTTGAAAGTACGGTAATGTCGTTGAACAGCCTCGCCATGACGATCCGGCCCACATCCGAGGCGGCACATTGAAAATCACAGAGAGCGAGTAGAGTCATGGTGAGACTAAACGACAGCAAAACAGCATTTGATTGAGCCTGATTAATATTTGACACAGAACAGCAGAGCATGCTGGACCTGAGAGAAGGGTTTATCTTGTTAGCAGAGTGGGATGTAAATATATAAAATGCCTGTTCTGGAGCTAAGCTAACAATGTTTAGGAAGAAGAACTCACCGGCTCCTTGTTTGAGCAGGTCAGCAGCTGTACTGATGTTACTGACTTGTTGAACCTCCTGCACCTCTCCAACCAGATCTGACGACAAAGATATAACACTTGCTTTATGTCCAATAAAATATTTCAAAACATCCTTGTATTAAAGCAACGTTCTGCGTGTTTTGACGTGTTAAACTGGGCTATCTCAGCTTCAGGCTCTGAGAAGAAAACAGTCCAGAGATGAGCTCACACCAACCTTTTTCAGGGATTTTAAGAGCGCAGGGCAGAGAGATGGGAGTGATGGAGTGTTGATAGACCAGTGCAGATAGACTCCCTGTGGAGAACAGCAAACATGTTTCCAAGAGAACGCAGCACATGTAAAAGCAGTTTTCATTAAGATAAGACTTTCCAGTGTTAATCTAAACTATAAACAGAAAAAAAGCCACATGACTGCAGGTCCAAATGTTTATGTTCCTGTGAAATAATCTAATCTTTAAACCAAGTCTGGAGCATTTCATCACGTGTGTCTTTGCATGAGCTTTGACAAAAACATGAGGAAAACAGAAAAGGTCATGGAATGAGGACGTTATTGTCAAATGCAAGTTTGATTTATGACAAATCATTTGATTGGACGTAGAAACTGGATTCAAGGAAGCAGCTTTAGATCTGAGTACATATATCAACTGTACCGAAACGTTCGGAGGCCGCCCAAATGAAAAGGTATAAATGAAGGGTTCTGGAGAGGAGGGTCCGTCGGATAGTCGAACCTCGGATTCAGGAGGAGCAGTGTGGTTTTCGTCCTGGTCGTGGAACACTAGACCAGCTCTACACCCTCAGCAGGGTCCTGGAGGGTGCGTGGGAGTTTGCCCAACCAGTTTACATGTGCTTTGTGGACTTGGAAAAGGCATTCGACCGCGTCCCTCGGGGGGTTCTGTGGGGGGTACTCCGGGAGTATGGGGTACCAGGCCCTTTGATAAGGGCTGTTAGGTCCCTGTACGACCGGTGTCAGAGCTTGGTCCGCATTGCCGGCAGTAAGTCAGGCTCGTTTCCGGTGAGAGTTGGACTCCGCCAAGGTTGCCCTTTGTCACCGATTCTGTTTATAACTTTTATGGACAGAATTTCTAGGCGCAGCCAAGGTGTTGAGAGGATCCGTTTTGGTGGCCTTAGAATCGCTTCTCTGTTTTTTGCAGATGATGTGGTCCTATTGGCTTCATCAGCTCGTGATCTACAGCTTTCGCTGGAGCGGTTTGCAGCTGAATGTGATGCGGCCGGGATGAGGATCAGTTCCTCCAAATCCGAGGCCATGGTCTTGAGCCGGAAAAGGGTAGCGTGCCCTCTCCGGGTCGGGGAGGAGGTCCTTACCCAAGTGGAGGAGTTTAAGTATCTCGGGATCTTGTTCACGAATGAGGGAAAACTGGAGCGTGAGATCGATAGGCGGATAGGTGCAGCGTCCGCAGTGAAGCGGGCGCTGTACCGGTCTGTCGTGGTGAAGAGAGAGCTGAGTCAAAAGGCAAAGCTCTCAATTTACCGATCGATCTACGTTCCCACCCTCATCTATGGTCATGAGCTTTGGGTTGTGACCGAAAGAACGAGATCTCGGATACAAGCGGCTGAAATGAGTTTTCTCCGCAGGGTGTCTGGACTCTCCCTTAGAGATAGGGTGAGAAGCTCGGTCATCCGGGAGGGACTCGGAGTAGAGCCGCTGCTTCTCCACATCGAGAGGAGCCAGTTGAGGTGGCTCGGGCATCTGGTTAGGATGCCTCCTGGACGCCTCCCTGGTGAGGTGTTCCGGGCATGTCCCACCGGGAGGAGACCCAGAGGAAGACCCAGGATACGCTGGAGGGACTATGTTTCTCGGCTGGCCTGGGAACGCCTTGGGATTCCCCCAGAGGAGCTGCTCCAAGTGGCTGGGGAGAGGGAAGTCTGGGCCTCCCTACTTAGGCTGCTACCCCCGCGACCCGACCCCGGATAAGCGGAAGAAAATGGATGGATGGATGGAAATGAAGTATATAAAGGAACATATAAGTACAATGGGTACTGTATTTTTTGGTGTATACGTCACAGTTTTTTACATAATTTGCATGCCCTGCGACTTATACACCGAAGCGATGCATTTATAGATATTTTTTCCCATATTTATAAACCAAATTTTGGCTGAGATATGACCGTTTTCATTCATTCTGACTGAAAATATCGAACACTGCCATTTTCAGCCACTAGATGGCACTCAAATAGTATGGCATGCCATTGTATCATGTAATAGGAAAAGTGACTATTAATGACACAATTGGCCTGCCACCTTTGTCCAGCTCGCTTGGAGCAACCGTCAAACCAGCTTCATTTCACTGCGCCGCCCCGACGAACTGCAGCTGATTTGACCATTGAAGTGCATTTATGAAGTAACATTTCAACTGAGACACACCTTTACTATAAAGTCAAGCAAACAAATAATTGTTTTTAGGTGCTTATTTTCTTAAATTTTAAATTTTTTGTTAAATTTGGTAGACTATAATATTCTTTTACTCATGTATAAAGCTCAGAATTACTTACTACCATCGAACATTCAAGCGTATTTTGTGAAAAGGAAAAGTTGTTATAATCTAAAGGGAATAGATATTTTTGTAAAACCAAAGTATAGAACCAGTTTAAAGGGTCGGTCTACTACAACACAGGGAATAGGTCTATGGTTTGGAAAACGATGTAAAAAAAAAAGTGAAGTCAATGTTTATATTTAAGAAAAACATTAAAACTATTTTGTTGAAAAGATACATACTATAAGTTAATTAATATCAAATGAATTCTAAACGGTACATTTTGATGAGTTATGTATTTTGCTGTATTATGTATAGATGATTATTGTTTGAATTGATAGTTTGAATTGATTTTGTTTAAGAAGGAGCAGATATGATATGATAAGATTTTTTTTTTCTTCTGCTTCCTTTCATTTTATGTTTTGTTTTTTTAAATATCTTTTGAAATTGTCTGTGTGTTTTATAATTGAAACAAATAAATTAAATAAATAAAAATAAATAAATAAAATTTTGAAGAAATGCACGGTGTTCCTACTTCCTGATTTTCTCTGCGCGCTCCCGGAGCACTGAGGCAGCAGATGCTTTTAAAATGCAGCTGATTTGACATCAAAGTGCATTTATTAAGCAAAAGTTGTATTAATATATTTATAACTTCAAGTTAACAAATAATTGTTTTTAAGTGTTAATCTTGTTAAAGTCCTCCCGTGCACGCCCCGCGGCTGCCATTTGGAAACCAATCTATTTTTGACACAACACCATCCCACATTTCCAGGTTGTCAGCGGTGACGCGGCAAAGCAACGTATTTATGGATTTTTCCCACTTTATTACATATTAAAGGTAAATAAAGGTATAAATGAAAAAGTTAAAACATGGGCCTGGACTAACAAGTGGAGAGGCAAACTCACCAAAGTAGGGCTCGTTTTGACATCCTTTGATCTTGACCCCTCGGGGTCCAGTCTCGATCAGGAAATGTCTCACCAGCTGCTCCAGAGGGTCACTCGCTGGAAAACCAGGTTTTAATCGTTAAAAACTACAAAAACCATGGTTTTGTAATTAAAACACCTGATCTAAGAGCTCTTAAATCAACAAAACAATGTACTGTATTTTCTGGTGTATAAGTCGCACCTTTTTATGGTTTTTTCAAGGCCTGCGACCTATACACAGGTGCGACCTATATATGGCTTGTTATCACTTTCGGCAAAACAAATTTTTAAATCCAGCTCATTTCACAATTACGTTCATTTATTAAGGAAAAGTTCAGCTCAGACATATATTTGCTATAATTTTTATCAAACAAATAATTGTTTTTAAGTGTTAATCTTCTTAAAAGCCTTGCTGTGCGCTCCTGTGGCAGACATTTGCAGCAGAGCTAAACGTAGGTGCGACCTATACACCAGTGCGACCTATCTAGGGATTTTTCCAATCTATTGGTGATAATTGGACAATGCGACCTATACACAGGTGCGACCTATACACCAGAAAATACTGTAATTAATCAGTTTTACCTTTGCTGTTGTGGTTCACGTTGGGTGGAGGCGTGGCCACCTTCAGAGCCAGACCGTAGGCCCCCTGGAAAGAGTTACTGTCCCTGATCAGGAAGGTTCCCGGCTCCCTCTCCTTCAGCGCTGCGATTGCTTCAACCAAACACAGCTCAGCGTTACAACCTTCATCCCTGTACAGGCTGAAAGACTGAAGTGAAAGAAGGAGCTTGCCTTGCTCTCTGGAGAGGGCAGCTTTGTACCACAACCTCGAACTGTCCTGGACAAACTTCACACTGACCCGGTTGATGTCATCATTTAGGCCTGCAGGGGGCGCAATTTCTCCCACATTGGGAGAAAACGTGACGTGATGATGGGTGGTGGAGGGAGGCACGTGCCCCCCGGATGGCCTCGCCCCTTCGACGGGAGAACCTGGGTGAGCGGGCTGATACCGCTTCTCCGGTAACGGCGGCTGTGGGGGAGGAAGAGGGATGGAGATGGTGGAGTAGTTGGAGTAGGAGGCTGGTTGGAGCTGTGGGGTGGGCCCAGAGTAACAGTGCCTTTTGTTGGTATCCATGGCAACGCTGTGCTCCATGCCCAGGTAGTGGTGATGTGGGGGTCCGTGGTGCTGCAGGTAATTCGAGTGGTGGGGTTCTGATCCACTCAGCATTAACCTCCTTCCCAGGGTGGCAAAACCAGGAACTGGAGCGTCGGAGAGCGGCGAGCCGTCTGCGCTGCCGGGTCCTGGCTGCGGGGAGGACGGTGCGAGAGCAGACGAGGGGCTGGAGGGGGCGGGCTTGTGGACATGTGGGTCAGATTTCATCGTTGGAGAAGATCCGTTGACCTGCACTGAGGTCGGCTCTGGAGAACCATTGGCCTGGGTCTGGGTCTGTACCACTGCAGAGGGTCCAGCAGCAGCTTCTGAAGAGCGCAGGGGAGTGAGCGGTCCGGACTGAGGGCTCGTGTCTGACGCAGATGAAGGGGGACCCTGGTTTGACGCAGGCGACGGCGCTAACGGTGCGTCTGTGCTGCAGAGCTGCTGTGGAGGGGAGGTGGGGGAAGCTTCGGTTGGTGCAGCGCCGCAGTCGGGGGGTTCAGTTTGTGACCGTGTATTTTTGGTGAGTGAAAGAGACAACTGCTCTGGGCTGGAGCCTCCTACAGCTTCCTGGACTCCATTAGTGTTACAAAAGTGTTCGTCCTGAGTCGGGGAGTCCTCATTGTCACTGCCGATGATGTCTGTGGTCCGGATGTCATATTCCCCCCTTCCTGGACTGGGGCTTTAACAAACACATGGTTATTATTATTACCAAAAAGACACAAAGCACTCTCTGATACTACACTACGGAGTGTGGACATGAAATCAATGCATTACAATCAGTTCACATCAAGCAACAGGTGGATTTTAAGGAACTGAACCAAACCTTGTGTCTTAACCAAATGGAAAAACAAAACAGAAAAAATGGCTGATTGTATTGAGCTCAGGGGTTTCCTTGACTCATATGTTTCCCAGCCCCTTCTAGTTATTTACACATTAAACCCCCACTGACATGATTTTTTAATTTTCATAAAATTTCTCAAAATATGTATCTTTTATCATTTAAATATGTTCGTTTTTGCAAACAAAATGATAAATCACTTTAATTTTGCTTTAAAAGTGATTTTGAACTTCAAGCCGTGTTTAATCATGGGAAATCCGATTACACACGAACGCACCATCTGTGACGTAGTGTGAGGCAGAGCTCTGGGCTTGTCACAGTGCGCGGGTATGAGCAGCTCCACATGAAGGTAAGTCTGATACAGCATCAGACCTAAATTAGATCCTGTTGTTTCTTGTTCCATCACCCAAACTATTTTCTGCTTCCCAAAATGAAGACAAATAGCTCAAATCTTCACATAGATTGATAAATTCATCGGGTTTTAAATTGTCCGCTATTAAAGAGACCAGGGGCCTCATGTACAAAGACTTGCGTGGATTTCCTACTGAAAAGTGACGTACGGTCAAATCCAGAAAAGTGTGTACGCACAAAAAAATCCAGATGTATCAAACTGTGCGTACACCGGAATCCACGCACATTCCTTTTGTACATCACAATTAACGTGGAACTGAGCGCACGTGAGACACCTCCCCTGACACGCCTTCATTTACATATGTTAAACAGATGCAAATTACTTCCTGCATGTGTGAAGGACATGTTTGTTTGATCCCTGCGCGATCAGAAATGATTTCTAGATTCAGGAAAATAATGAATTTAATATAATATGAGTGAGGAAAATAATCCTAAGTAAGAATAGTAATAAAATGTGTTCATCACGCAAAGAACGAGTGATTGTGTGTCGGTATTTGTGTGTGCGCGCACCCTGCTTTGGTGCGCAACGGCTCATCCATTCATTCTGAGTGAAAATATTAACTTTGCGCACGAGTTTATTACCATAATTACTGTAAACACAGAGGAACTTAGATGTTTGGTAGAACATAGATCTTTGTTTATTTAATAGATGACATGAAGAAACGGGTCTGTGCGTCTCAGTGGAGAGTTTTCATGACATGACGTGATGTTGGAGTCTCCAAACGCTGCGCGCGCCACAGCCTTGTGCGCAATCTGTTTGTCTGTGAAGCTTTTACTCTCCTACAAGTTATATATGGTGTACTTTCACGTGTCATTTTGGAGAAATCTACAATAAACGCAGATTATGAATCACCTCCAGCTGCCGTGTGAGGGTGCGCGCGCGCTCCAATGCGCGACCACTCAGCCTTTGGAATCATATGGATGAGACCTTTCCATTGGACATGAATCGGCTTTGTGTGGACTGGACTGGCACAGTCCAGATCGACCTGCCAGCTCCCTCAGCAAAGCTCCTGTGGAACAGTTTGATCGCTCCGCTCATTCTCAATCAGTTCATCTGGACAGTTTCTTTTTAGCAGAAACGTTTCACCCTCACTCCAGAGGGCTTCCTCAGTCAGAGTAGTCCAAAGCACACTGAAGTTAACCCACCAAGTAAGCAACTTATGTGGACCAACCAGTTTGCTGTAGCCAAGATGGTTTCTGGGGGCGTGTCCCTCGTCGACTCCTCCCAGGCAGGCAGACATGTCCAAAGTGGTTCAAGACAAGAAAGTTAATTCTCAATAGTCCAGGTATCAAATCCGCTCATTCTCAATCAGTTCATCTGGACAGTTTCTTTTTAGCAGAAACGTTTCACTCACTACTCTGACTGAGGAAGCCCTCTGGAGTGAGGGTGAAACGTTTCTGCTAAAAAGAAACTGTCCAGATGAACTGATTGAGAATGAGCGGATTTGATACCTGGACTATTGAGAATTAACTTTCTTGTCTTGAACCACTTTGGACATGTCTGCCTGCCTGGGAGGAGTCGACGAGGGACACGCCCCCAGAAACCATCTTGGCTACAGCAAACTGGTTGGTCCACATAAGTTGCTTACTTGGTGGGTTAACTTCAGTGTGCTTTGGACTACTCTGACTGAG